>PVKZ01002926.1:104485-176548 GCA_004027375.1 Macroglossus sobrinus
GTGTGTGTGTGTGTGTGTGTGTGTGTGTGTGTGTGTGTGTGTGTGTGTGTGTGTGTGTGTGTGTGTGTGTGTGTGTGTGTGTGTGTGTGTGTGTGTGTGTGTGTGTGTGTGTGTGTGTGTGTGTGTGTGTGTGTGTGTGTGTGTGAGTGAGTGTGTGAGTGTGTGAGCTCAAACACACATGCATGTGCATATGTACATGACAAAACACACTTTGAAAGTGCTTGTTAACTTTTTTAAAGAAACCATTATTTTTCAATAAGCTTTACCACATAGGCCAAAAGTGTCTTTTTTATTAATGCCTTTTATGCGTGATTTTAAGCAGGTCTTTTGCAAATGTAATGTTCGGCAAACATGAGATCTGGCTAACTTTCAAAATGGGTTCCATCCTCATGTCGCATTTAGCATCTTATTTTATGCTAGTGCTGTGAGTTAGGACCATACGGTATCGCAGTCTCTATTTAATTGGTGAAAAATAAGGCCCAAGAAAGATAAATAATAGGTCTACCATCACAGAATCTGCTGTGGAAAACCCCAGTACTAGAAGCCATGTTTCCTGCCACTTAAAGCAACCAAAATTCAGCAATACACTTTCTGTAGGTCCAGATACTCACAAACGTCCATGTTCTGTCATTCTGTGAAATCACACAGTGTCTAAGATTAAAATTGTTGAATTATCCATTTGATTTCATTCATTCGGTTTCAGCCGAAACAGATGCCTTGTTGAAGATGTTGATGAAAGAAATTTCTCCCACACCAGAATGAATTAGTTTCACAGCAATCCAGATCGGGGATACGATTTAGTGTATTTTGCTTTCTTATGTAGTAGAAAGCCTTCCTTATTCCATGAAGCTAATTTCCAGCATACGATATCCCATCACAGATCAGGTTATAAATGTCCAAGGCCAACATGAGTGGTTTTAACCACCCAAGAAGAAGAAGAGACATTGGATCATGCTACCTCGGAATCTGATAGCATCTGTAAAATGGAATTCGTGTGTAATAAAAAGATCTACGCCTGTAGCAGTCATTAGTGATATGAGTATGACTTCATCCGCAGACAGGCAAATCATCTCAATTTTTCCCCCACTGTTCTCCACAAAGTTTATAATTACGTACTCTGTGCCCAGTCCTAGCTTCTGTCCTGTATTTTCACTCATTTGCTGGACCCTGCGCGCCCACCTGTCTTGCTGTTCATATGTTACATCAAGGACTAAACTCAAGTCTTCCCTCTAAAACCAGCTGTCACCCACGAATGCATTTCTGACAGAAGTTCCATCCTGTCAGTTTTGTGACTCTGGCTCAGCCATTTTTGACTTTTGCTTCTTTCTTGATCTTTCTCTTCACGCAGTTCCCAAGTTCTGGGGATTCTTTCTTTCTTTACAGTGGCTCTTCCTGTCTCCTGCTCTGGACAGAGCCTTAGATCAGGCATATATCATCTGATCCCTCCGAGAGCACAGTGGCCCCCTACCGGTACCCCTACCTCTCACCCTGTGGGCTGGGCTCCTAGGAACAAGTCCTGACTTGTTCAAGATCCATCCGAAACCACACGGCCACCAACCTCTACACATTCTTCCGTGTGTGTGGAGTGGGTCATAGTCAGTCCTTTGTCATTCATTAGGCCCATAGAGACACTTTCTTTTCCATGCTCAGATGTGGTGTCCTTCTCATCAGGCACATTTTTCGTCAGCTCCCTAAGAGGTGATCAGTCCAACCATGAGCTATTGAGATGATCAGAGCCCACGAGCTCATCTCTGGCAACCTTCCAGAAGAGCTGCCTCGAACTCAACTTTTCCAGAGACTTAGGAAAATCTCAGCCTCTTGAAATGATATTTCTGGCTTCTTTAGTTATTATAGCTTATAGTGGTTTAAAACAAACACATGTTTCCTGGTTATTTCTAGTTATGAAATCAATACCTTTTATAGAAATTTGGAAAATGTAGAAAGGCAAACAGTTTTTTAAGTCATCCATGACCACTTAAAACATTGTGAATTTTTTCTCTCCTACCTCACAAAGGTGAGTCACAGCATTTTAATTTTTCCCCATGTCTACATCTTAAATATCTTCTGATATCATTAAACTATCTACGTAGTCTCCTGGTATATAAAATAGATTATAATTGAATCAATAACTTCAAAGATTGGAAATTTGGTTTGTTTCTAAAAGTTTGCCGTTAGAAAATCTTCGATGAATATTCTCATAAATTTTGTATACAATTTTGAGAATAACTACTTATGACAGCCTCATCCGCACTGAAAATGATATCTATGTTGTATTTTGACATGAAATTTTAAGTTTCAGTCTTCTCATGAGACATAACGATCAAGTCATCTATGACTTTTACAAAAATAATTTCAGTGGAGTAGTTGCGATAGGATTCAGTTTTCCCAAACTGAAGCATGAATGAAAGGTAAGAAATCAGAAATCTAGTATTGAAATAAAGAGAGAAAAGAAAGAAGGGACTATTTAGAGACAGAAACAGGACCTAGTGACAGGAATTGACTATGTATGTTTATTAGTTTCATTTTAAGCTATGATAAGACAAAAAGATAAATTTATGAGACAAGCTTTTGGAAGAAGTATATGGGATTGAGAATACAGATAGAGAAAAATAAACTGGGGAAAAAATGAGAGAATCTTTCTTGAGAATTAAAGGTGTCCCGAGATACAAATATTTGGAGATTATGGGAAAACAAATGAAGGATACAAATTTACCATTTTCTTCTCCAAGGCATCTCCTTCTTTTCACTCACTGAGACGGGAATAAAAAAGAAAAAAGGCCTGCGAAATGGCAAAACAATACCTGCCATTTGAGTAGCATAAGAAACACTTCTCCTTTAGAGAGATGGAGAGAAGATTGGTTTTCATAAACTTTTTTCAAAAACACAAAGACTTTTGTCTCTAAGGTAAAAATGCAATACTAATTGAAAGAAGCCATCTCAATATGACTAAGGAGATCATCAGGGAAAAGACAAAGCTGTTTAAAATAATTAGGGATTTTAAAGAAGTTTTTTAATTATTATTTTTAAAGAGAATCATGAGTGGAAAGACATGCCTATATCTCCCAATTAATATTTTCTACAGAAAAAGCAGTTAAAACCACAAAATATAATGTTTCTCTTTTTAATAGGTGATAGCATTACCTAAAAGAAAAAATTTCACCTTGAATGCCAAACTGAAAAACAAACAAACAAACAAACAAAAACTAGTCCTTAAGTAACAATAGCAGCACAAACTGTGTTAGTTTTTCACTGATGCTGTAAAAAATTATCATAAATTTAGTGGCTTCGAATAACGCAGCTCATTGTCTTACAGTTTTGAAGGTCAGGAAGCCAAAACGGGTGTCGCTATAACTGAAATCAAAACATTGGCAAAGGTGTTCCTCCTGGAGGCTCTGGAAGGGAATTCATCTTCTTGCCTTTTCCAGCTGCTAGTGGCGACCTGCGTTCCTCGGCTTGTGGTCCCCCTTCTGTCCTCAAGGCCAAAGATGTAGCATCTCCATATCTCTTCCTCACTCGTTGTCCTGTCTCTTTCACTTAAAAGGAGCCTCAGATTATGCTGGGCCCATCTGGATGATCCAGAAGCATCTCTTCGTCTTAAGATCCCAGATCACACCTGCAAGGTCCCTTTGGCTAGGTAAGTAACACGTTTATAGTTTCCAGACATGAAGACACTTACTATGTATGTGAAGTGTGATCTGCGTGCTGAGCTTTTTTTTTAGCCCATGTGCTTAACATGCTGAGATAGAGCAAGAAGAGCAGGGAGAGCTCTCTGTAGCAGAACCAAGTTTGCAACTCTTGAATAACGGCTTTAAGCAGACTATTATAAATTCAAAATTGTGGCCAGCCCTGAACTTTGAAATGGCCAAACTAACTCCGTCTCGTTATCAGCCCCTAATAAGTACAACGTGTTTATGTCTCTGCTTCGTTTATAGCCCACTTTCTGATTTTATCTCTCTTCATCTTACCTTCGGTGCTACCATCTTACCCTCTCTTCGCTCCATCATCTTGAACTTGCCCTTTTGTGCTGATGCCCGAGATATGGTCCCTCCACCTCAGTCTCCTTCTTGGTGATGAGTTTTCCCCAGGCTCTGACGTTCCCTGGGCACTGAGCTAGAAGCCCCGGGACTGGCCCGCCTGCCCACCATTCCCTTCAGCTTCTCTCTGTCATCCACGGGAGGATATCGAAAAGTCTTGTTGGCTCTGACTGACTTTTAGTTGACAATGGGTCACACTCTGCATATGACAGTGGCCAGTTGAAGAGAATTCCAGATGCAGGATGAACTCTGAAGTAACGATTTTAACACAAAGGTCCATGGACTACGTTCACCACCATTTTCTCTAGTCTGGTCCCCACTCACTCCATGAACTTGAATTACTGTGGTCTGTGTAGCACTGTGCCAGACAGAACCTGCCATGGGCAGTGGTTGCAGAGCGGTCCAAGAGATGATTCTTTAGGTGACCTGAGTCAGGCGTCCTGCCAAATATATTACCCATCACATAGGAAGGTTCTTGCCATCCTCCCATTCGAGCTTTGTCCCCTGAATCCTGTTTTTTTCCTCTCCCGAGTGGACATAGAATAATGCCACAATGGAGGACACAAAAGCCAAGGGCAGACCAGGCAAGAAAGCCACCTAGATCAGGACAGAGGGAGATATAAAACCACATTATAAAAGAGGATCAAAATCTAGGGAAGAGCCTAGGGTCAAAGGTCAACAGAAAAATCTATCAATTTATCAGATTTGATGAGTGAACACAATACTTAGAACAAGATTCAGAATAGTAATAATATTGATAATAATAATAATAATAATAATAATAATAATAATGAAAATTCATGGATTCGTTACCAAGTTCTGGGCTAATACTTCACATGTACTATTTCAAGTAATGTTCTTAAAGAACATACTAAGCACAGGATACTATTATTAGCCCCATTTTGCAGGTGAGGAAACTGAGGTTCCCACAGAGTTAAATCACACTATTCAGTGCCAAAGCCTGAATTTGAAGTCAGGATGAAAGGACAGTTCTTTCTGTCCCATGAGTCAGAGTTTGTAACCCCCATATCACCCCCAGGAGGGCAAAACCCAGAGCAGACTGGATGGTACTGGGCAGGGAATGGGGAATGGCTCCAGGCTTTGGCCATACATAGGGCCTGATTGGGTGACATAGTGTTTGGGTGGGGTGGCTCCAGTTAAAGGCTCCAGGTAATGCTGGCTTCTTTGAAAATCCTCTGCTAAAATAAAAATACTCAAGATTCTCCAAGCTCTGACCAGTTATGGGTTAACAGTGTAGTCAAGGTGAGGTTGTTAATGAACAGAATTCTGGTTGGAATAGTCATCAAGACAGGTAGATAGATAGTCCTAGAGAGTGTTCCTGGAAAGGGAACTAAGACATTTTAAGACGCGTCCAATCGCTTGGCTGAAGGACTCGGATTGGCAGTGTTATGTGGTTAGATATAGTTGCCAGCCCCTCCCACAGGCAGGTGTCTTAAATAAGAAGGAACAAGGGAAGCCAGAGAGGATAAGAACTGGAGAATATGAGATAATCCCTGCTCCACGGACAGGATCGTTGCGTTTGGATAGGCTTATCGATGACATCTTGAAGAAAGTGGGTGTTATTGTGGACGTGACGGATATGAATTCACGGGGAAAGAGCGGAAGGATGTGTCAGCTTCAAGACTGAATGAGCAAAGGTACAAGGGCTGAAATTAAAGAATCGTAAGGAGCTGGTTTTTCAGGTCAGCTTTGCCGGAGCAAAGAAATGCGTAGTAAAGGCCCCCAGGAGGGGTCAGCGATCGTGAAATGATGGATGCCAGGCTGTCGGGTGTAGACCGACCCAGTGTAGGTTCTTGATCTGGGTACACTGAAAACAGAGAGAGAGAGAGAGTGAGGCGGATGTGTAGTCAATTCCAGCCTCACGTGTGCCGGCTGCCACGTGGATGTCACGTGGGAAGGGAGGTTACTTTGTGGGTGTCAGGAAGCCATGATGGCCCGTCTTGTCGTGGGTTTCTTGGTGGATTGTGGCACACGTCCCGACAGAGACCGGGGTTCTGCATGGCGTCCTCTGAACAAAGCCCGGCCCCCTCATCCACGCTCTATCCATCCACGCGACCACACGACCCTCCAGGTGGGGTGCCTTTCTCACATAACACACTTGGCAGGAAAAGGAAATCTATTTTAAGCTGACTGTTCATTTTTCATGACGTGCATTACAAAAGCACCGGGATAGCCCAATTTATTTATAAGTAGACTTAAAACCCTTTAAAATACAATGAAGCCATTCGGCTAAGTGCTGACTCCTGGGAGTTGGGTCTGCGTTTGGTGGAGGGGGGTGAGGTTTACTCTCTCTAGATCCACCTTAAAAATGGATAAAACAGGCGGAACTCGGGTTGAAGCATACCAGACTTAGGGGGCCTACCCCCTGGGATGGAAAGACCACACAACAGTAGGTTTGGGACCTCTGAGTGCGGACGGATGAACCGCTCTGTGGTTGCAGCTGCAACGCCTGGGATTGCTTTTCAAACGCTTTAAATTCGATAATATATAGACATATATAGACACACGCATGCACGTATATTAAAAAAGCAGACGTGTTTGCCAAAACCTTTTCCCTGTCTCCATTCTTCAACGCATATGGATTTTAAATGTTCGGCATCCATAGGCCTCTGATGTGCTCGCAAAGGGCCCTCTGAGAGCTGGCTCGTGAAGGATTGCCCTCCGAGGACTTTCCTCTGAGTGCTGCCACGTTCTGCTCGATGCTTGCACCCCAGCCCTGAGCCCCGCTTTTCCCCGAGTGCGGCCTGCCCCGTCACTCGATGCCATTCCCTCCTGACACTGATGCGGAAATGGCCAAGGCCACTGTGTGAAGCTGGCGCATCCCCTGAGGACTCCGGTGTCCTCCCTTGTCCCAAAGATGTGCATGTGGGGGGCATGGGCGTGTCAACACTGTCCCAGTCTGTGGGACCGTGGGTGGGTGTGAGCGGCGTCCTGTCCAGGGCGGGTCCTGCCTGGTGCCCTGAGCTGCTGGGAGTGACTCAGGCCACCGAGACCCTGAACGGCACATCAGAGGGCTGGAGAATGATAATCTTCCTTGTTGTCACTCACCTGTCCTGAATGCACGCATAGCTCGCCATGTTTCGCTTTGGAAGGGTTCGGGGTCTTAATTTAGAAGTGCGGTGATGTTTGGATGGCCAGGCTGTGGGGACTTAAATTTTTGTTTATATGAATAAGCCCGTGGTAACAGTTTTCCTTAAAACGACGTTTTGCTTAAAGTTGCAGCTTCCGAGAACTTATCGGTGATGTTAAGTGAGAATCGACTTAATTGGGAATAAACGAAAGAGGGTAGGCTTTGTGCCACACCGGAATTCATCCTAATCCTCTAAGCAGTGGGACTCTGGGTGGTGATATGACTCCTTTAGGTTCCTTCTTCGTCTCATTCAGGGAAAGAGGTGAAGTGGGGTGAGGACTCAGAGGTTCTCTCTCGGCCCTTTTCGTTAGAACAAAGTGGGGTAAGGATTTCAGTGACTTCTAGGTTTTCTTACTGTTTTTTTTTTTTTAAGTTGCTTCTACCCCAAAGCTTGCTTTTTGTGGATTCAGGAACTATCGGAAGGAAACAAAATAAGTAAGGAGGAGCCTTAGGTTCTGGGTCAGGACAGCACTTAACTCCCGTCCATGACCAGGAGGGACAGTATAGGACAAGGTCAACCAGCCAGCTGGCAAGAGGACAGGTGACCGAGTCCTCCTGGTCCTCCCTTCCCACGTCGGCCCGTGTGAAAGCGAAGGCACCAAGGAAGAAATGGTGGAGGAAGGAGGTGGGAGACGAACCTGGACCCCATGACATCCTAACGTAGCTGCCCCGGGGAACCCCCGCCCAGGGCAGGAGCCTTACACCAGACGTGCGGCATCTCTAGCTACCGCAGAAACACACTGTCTGCTGCATTCGTGCAGGGCACAGGGGTTTACAGTTTGCTCGGGCTGCGGTATCAGACAAGTTTGCGTTCAGATCCATTTCCTTCTCTCCCCACCAGCTGGAAGGGCTTCCAATTATAGCTGGAGATGCTCTGAAAGTCAGAAGATGACAAACGAAAGCATGGAGGCCGGCTCGGGAGCTGAGCCGGTCGCATCCTCCGGCGGACGCCGTGGGTGCCGCAGCCCCGGGCCGGACTCTGCGCCTTCCCCGTGCTTCCCGCGTGCCTGGCAAAACCGAGGCACGGGCGCATGTAGGGCAGACTTGAGGTTCCAAAAAGCGACACGCGAGAGAGGAGAAATGCACAACAGGGGACAGCTGATGCCGCCCACTGCTCCTCGGTGGCAGGGAGGCCGGTGGGCGGCTGAGGTCGGGTGCAGCTAACGTGAGGCCCGAGCCCGCGTCGGCAGCGGTCGGCAGCCTTCCTTTCTGCTCCGTCCCCCGGCACCGTCCAGCCATCGGCAGCTCAGCTCGGGAGGCTGGGGCTCAGGAGAGAAGGAGGCAAGGGCATGAGGCTCGGGCCCAGGGCAGATGCCACGCTTACCTGGCTCTGTGAGGCCTGGGACGCAGCGTTCGCTTCTCCTCCCCTTTGTAGGTGTAACGAACTGTGAAATGACAAGGACATCTCAAAAGGCCAGGGGACTAGGAGTGACCTTTGTGCATTCCTCTCTGCAGCCTTGGGGACGAGGCAGGGGTGGAGGCAAGAAGGAAAGTTCTCCTGGGTCCTCAGCCCCCTCCCTGTCCATTCGAAGAAGTCCTGCTCGCATGGGCTGTAGGTGGTCCCCTCTGCTTGTGTCTGCAGCAGAGAGGTGCGGCGAAGACAGCGACACTGTTTAAGAAAAACGCTGGGGACTCGTGTCCGCTGACAGCCCCGGAGCAGGGCTCCTGCACCCTGGGTCCCTTTGGCAGGGACCCGGGAGCCAAGAGCCTTACAGGAAGGCGGGAGGCAGGTCCCGGCACAGCCCGCAGGCCCGCCAGGCCCGAGGGGCGACGTTCCAGACGACAGACAAGGCGGTGGAAAGCTTTCTGTCTGCACAGGGCTGAGCGCGAGCCTCCCACAGGGCCCGGGAAAGCTCTCCATTACTCACCACCCTCCGCTCTTGACGGACTCCTGCCTTCATTTCTGATATTTAATTGATTATAAACTAACCAGAAATCCCCAAGGAGCCCTCAGCCTCTGCTGAGGTAGCGGCACCGTCGGAATCTGAGGGTTTTGTGGCTGAAATGTATAGCG
This sequence comes from Macroglossus sobrinus, assembly GCA_004027375.1. NCBI lineage: Eukaryota > Metazoa > Chordata > Mammalia > Chiroptera > Pteropodidae > Macroglossus > Macroglossus sobrinus. Next base: position 113,685 of record PVKZ01002926.1, read on the forward strand.
AACGGCCCGGGTCTGGCCGGCTGGGTGACGCACGACAGCACGCATCGCATGACTCAGAGAAGTCAGGACTGGAAAAGACCTATGAGGTCATTTTTTCCGTCTTCCAGCCATCACAGGTTTCCTCTCTGCCAAGGTGGGATTATATTCAAATATTTGGTCCAGTCTGGTTTGAACTGATTCTCGAGTAATGGGGCCCCGACGGGCCCCCCTGGGATCCGAATTCCGCAGGATCATTGATCTCCATCTTCGGAAAATGTTCCTGGTGTTTTGCTTTAAATTTTCCTTTGCTCAATTTCATCCCATTAATCCTCCTTATTACCCCTCAGGCCACCCTAAATAACATCCCCTCGACTCGCAGGCTGACGTGCCTCCAGTCCTGGTCGGGAGCAGACCGGGGGGAGGAGGGGACGCAAAAATCTGCCTTCTCGGCTTGGCTCACGATCCTAAGCATAAAATGAAGGCTAGAAATGTTCTGAGTAACAGCTTAAGACGTGATGCAACTCGGTGGATTGGACGAGAAGGGGTTCCCCAGGCGGTCACAGGGGGTGCAATCGAGGGCAGGTGTTTCTGAGCTGAACCTCACATTCGAAATATTCTGAGTCCAAGAGTAGCGAAGACGAAATGTCACATAATCTTCGATCCTGCCACCTACCGTGGATCAATGGGCTGTGTCCTCATCGCCTTTAGCGGGGATAATTCTATATGATCCTCTGATTATTTTTCCCTAGAGGGCAGGGATCATGTCAAAAACAAAACAAAACAACAACAACAACAAAACACATTAGTTAAACTCTCAGGGAGTAATGCCCCTCCTCAGGGCACAGGGCAGAGCAGACCTGATGAAATCGGCCACTGCCGAAGTATGAGGCCTGGGAGTACTCCACAGTGTTTTTTGGGGGGTCCTGGGGTGCTCACTAAAAATATAAATTGTTGCAGCTCATCTCAGACCAACTGTGATTCAGAATCTACGGCCAAAGCCTAGAAACTTATATTTTTAACAAGCTTAATAACATTTGATGAGTCCAGCCCATGAGGGGACCAGTCCAATACCATCTGAGAACACCGCGGATTAAACTGGAGACACTAAGCTAGTGTTCTAAGAGTGACAGGCGGGCTGGTGATGGGACACAGGCCAGGACTATGGAGCTAAGCACGCTGCAGACAACGCAGAGGAAGGAGGCGGAGCAGTCACTGCTGGGAGCACTGGATTGGGGTCCGTGGCCTGCATTTATGGGCTATCAGAGCATGGGGTGTGGCTGCAGAGTTAGACTAACTAGACAAAAGCTCTGACCAGACTCTGGTCTATTTGAACAAGGGCTGAGCTAAAATTGCCAACTTTTTAGCTTGTTCTTTGGGCTTGAGGTCATCGGTGCGTTGCAAAGGCAGCAAGATCTGAGGAGTTAAGAGAATCTCAGAGAGAACAGTGGACATTCTTTTTGGTGCTTCCCCCATGGAGCATTTGCTGATTCTCAGAAAAAAACAAGAGGCTGAGAATTTTGGCAAATGGCTGCTGGTAGGAGCCAGGAGCCAGGAGTCTTTAGCAATATCATGGGGCCAGAGAGACAAATATTAGAGTTTGGCAACCAAGAATCTGGAGGCCAAACTCTAACAAGAAGGAAGATACAGATGGTTTTTCCCCTCAAGACACTGGTTGAATTCTTAGGCTGCTCTAGGCTCTAGATAAAGTGATTAAACAAACAACTACAACAACAGAGACGATAAAAGCAGAGTTTTCTAGAGTCACATGGCAAAAATGAGACAAATACTGTACCCTTGGTTTTAGTAAGAGTGGCCTCAGCAAACACCCCGGGCTTTCAGTAGGGACCCCTAGAGGGCTGTACCCTAGAAGCAGAGATCAACAACATCTAGAACTTTATAAAAACTGAAGCCCAGCCACAAATCAGCTCACTCTCTGATTGGATTAAGGTGACCTACCAGCTGAACAAAAGTAACAGGCATATGGAAACAGTATGAAGGTTAAAGCATAAAATAAACACAGACATTCACGTGACCTAAGTTTTGGAGTTATCAGACTTAGGTGAGGTTGAGAATTTTGTCTGAGAACTGGAATCTAGATTTTAAAAAATAAATCAATAAAAGAATCAAATGCAAATGGTAGCATCAAAAAAGGCAGTAATTGAAATAGAGACCTCGATATGGGGTTTAGCAGCAGGTATGACACAGCGGAAGAGAGGATAAATGACTGGAAGATAGCTCTGTGGAAAATAAAAAATTCAGGGAAAAGCAGAAACCAAAAAGAATAGAAAATACAGAAACAAAATAAGAAACGTATGGAACACAGTAAATGGATCTAAAAAGCATAATTTGAATCTCAGAAAGAAAGAGTGTACGTAAAAAGCCATATTAAGGTGATAATGGTCATACGATTTCGAAAACCAAAGAAAGCTATTGAGTCAAAGTATGCCTTTTCACCACAAGCTCTTGCTTTCATTGTCATAGGCATCTTTATGTGGCTTGACCTTATGAAACTTCTCCACATTAAAGGCACAGATTTATCACAATAAGATACGATTAATGGCGACTGTTAACTGAAGCTCCAAATAGGTTCCGAACGCCCCAATTTTTTCCAATGTGACTGAGCCAGATTGGTTTAAAATGGAAATGATTCAAATTAGTCCTGCCACCTTTCTCTGCGATCTTATACAAAGCACACAGCTTCCCCCAGCTCCTCATTCCAGAAGACCAGCTGGGAACTCAGAGAGATGATATTCTTCTGGAATAAATTGTCCTCTCTTTAAGCAAGGCGTTCCGATAGGTGAGGAGGGGCCTGATCCTGCTAATGGCTTCTGCCTTCTTAGGTGTCCATGGTTCGTATAGCACAAGTCTCGTCTGTGAGACCCAGTCACAGCTCTGGTGTCCCTGCTGCCAAAGGCACCCTCTCTAAGTCATTACTGACACCCTCATTCCTAACGCCCGGATGCAGCTCCCACATACTTTTTGTCTTGAGTGATCCCCCCCGTGTCCCTGCCCACAGAGCCACCTCTCACTTGCCCTGTGTCCTCTCTGGAGAACCCACACCTTCCGTAGTTCATACCCACCCCAGCTGTCTTCTGCTTCTCTTGTTGGAAACTTCTGGGTCTTTTTCATTTGACGCCCAGGGTCTGGGGAACTTGGGGGTGTCTCTATGCCAAGCCTGACCACCCATTTCTCGGCATTTCTCTCAGAAACGTGCCACCTGTGGCTGTCTGTCAGAGGTGTGCATCTTTTTAGGCTGAACTGGAAAATGGCTTTTGCAAAACCAAAGGTCCCCATCTTGGAGTCTTCCCAATCCAAAATTACACTACCAGATAAAAAAAAAAATAAAGACATGCTACTTCCAGGAAATTAGCTAAATGTCCAAGAAGGGAAACAGTACATCAGGAGGCCTTGTTGGATTTTTGTCCTTTTTACCTTCATTCTCCCCCAACACACACACACACACACACACACACACACACACATCCCAAAATATGGAACAGGGCTGAATATTTGCAAGTTGATGCTGCATGTTGAACAGAGCAAAACAACCCATTCTAAAATGCCCTTTGGCCATTCGAGTTTGTCAGACTCAGTGTTTTATTTTTAGCCAGTATCATGTGCCAGGAATTACACTAGGTGCTTTCCCACACATCATCTCTTAATAATCCACCGAGGTAGAAATGGCCGGAGGAATAACGAGGAAACGAGACTCACAGGAATGGGAAGATTTGCCCTGAGCCACCAAAGCCAAGAACAAAGTCAGGGCTGAAAGTCGACCCTTCTTTCTGACCCTGTGGCATACTTGCCTCAGACTTCTCTTTCATCATATTTCAAAAAAAGATGGTTGTGATCTCTTAGGGAACAAAGATATTTTATAATTAATTGTGTATTATTTTTTAGCCTCTACTTACAGAGTACCAAAGTGTTTGTGAAAGAGGAAATGGCAAATTCAGCAAAGCTAGGGAGGCAGAACTCGTAAGGTGGGGACTTATCACATGAATGGAGCTCTCGGTTTCTTGGGAGTGTCCTCTCACCCTGGACGCTATAACAAGGGCACTCCCTGGACCTCGTCTGAAACCTCAGTGGGGATGGTGGCGAGAAGCCCCAGCATATCCAAGTGGGAGGAGTGCTTAGGTAAAACTCTGCTCAACTTTTAGTCCTGACTTCTGCAGATAAGGTGAGGACTGGCAGTCGGTGCTTGGATGACTTCCCAGGCCCAGGGGAAAATGGCACCTACGAGCAGAAGTCCCTTCCCACTGTAGAGCAGTCTCATAGACCCCAAGAAGCCTTGGGACTAGGGAAGTCCACACGTGCACAAATCAGAGACTTCGCCTTTTTATTTCTCTGGGAACACAATCTCCTTAGAACGTAGACATCCTGGTTTGGTTTGGTTTGTCTTTCAGATATTAGAATTTCAATTCCATTTTGAGAAACAACTTCCTTCAAGGATTTTATGGCTGACTCCATAAGAGTACTTCCTACCAATCGATTCATCAGAGATATGTTAATGAACATTGTTCTGGAAAACAGATTCAGAGAAATCAAGAAGTAATTAAGTAGTAAAGGAGTATATTATTAAGTGAACCAGTTGTTACTTTACTAATAAAATAAAAACTCTTGAAGAAAGAAAGTGAAATTCCACCTAATGCATCTGATTTGTAAATGTGAATTTCTCGTGTCTCCTGGACCATCTGAAAGTGAGTGATCACAGGAGATGGGTTTGTACTTAGGAGAAAACCTTACCAGAGTTTTTCTGGGGAGTCTTTATCATGGCTGATTATGAAGTAGCGTGGCTGATTCTGACTTGGAGAATGACACAGAGAGAGAAACACATGCCCAGGACCAGAGCTAAACCTTCATTCGCATGGGACGGGAGAAGGTACAGCGTTGAACACACGTACCGAGACCTGCCAACATTTTTTACTTACAAGTTTCTGAAAGGATGGGATTTCATCCTGGACCACGTAAAGAGGAAAAGTCCAAGCCAGATTTTTTTTTTTTTTCCTCTCTGATGTAAACGTGTGGCTTCCAGGAACTCCAACGGGAGCCGCCCCTGTGACTCCGGGATCGAAAGCCTCAGCTCAGGGGATTTCTGTTCCAGCACAGGCAGCCGAGAGTGGGTGTTCTCGCAGGGGGCAAGTTTGCTTTCCGGAAGTCGTTGGAGTTACGGAAGTAAACACACCCATGAACGACACTGGGGACATGGGACTCTCAAGAAGACGGGTCGACCTTCTCCAATGTCAAGTTTCATCCAATTATGTCATTTGAAATAGATCCAATATTTTGCATTTTCCCCCTGCTCTTTCTGTGTAAACATCCGAGGATGTTAGAACATTAGAGAATTTCACCCACGAATGAAGACTCCTCCAGTGTCCCTCTCTCCACTGTCACCTGAGAGACTGTGTCTTGCTCCATGTCCCAAACGCCTCCTCTTTACACCTCCCTGCAGGTGTTGATTTCACTCGGGGTCGGGTCAACAAGTGTGGCACTTAATCACATCACAGGGCCCGCTCAGTGTGACATCATCCTCTGCAAATGGCTTGCGTTAAGATCCAAGTGGGCCATCTGGACCCCAGAACACGCCCTCCTATAAGACCTCTCCTTCTCTGCCGGACCTGGCCTGAAGTTGAGACATCAGATCAACTGTGTGAGTGCTGTTTCAGCCCAGATTTTTCTCTCTTCTGGAAAATTCAAAGAATCAGAGGCACCATTGCCCCCACTGACCCAAGGCAGGAAATGGTGACTGTCGCTGAGAGAGTGAACGCACAGACAGTGTCTGAACTGGGATTAACACACACGAATGCCTGATGGGCGAGAACGCTCCAAATTCAATCTCTACCGTTTATGTAAAGAAAGGGCCCTCGAGGAGGAGGGCCCTTTAAGAAGGATCTGGTTTTTCCAAAAACCCAACTCTCTCACGTTAACTGGGTCATTGTTCCTCAAGAGTTTTATTTCTCTTTGGGGAGAATTTCCAACCCGCAGCATCACTTCTTTTCATCCCTAATGGCGATGCCTCTTGCTAATTGAAAGCTAGGCCTTGTGGTTTCCAGAACACTCATTTGTGATGGTAAAACCTTTACCCAGCATAAATTATTGCATTGTCCAACCAGGATGTAAAATAATTAATTGGCTATTTGGCAGATAAGTTCAGCCTTTGCAGGATCTGCTTTATGAGAAATTTTATTGATGAAAATGTGTCTAAAGCTTTAGCAATGCACTTGGCTTTCGCGTTTGGCAGCGAGGAGACGAAATCTTAGAGCCAGAAACCTCCCCGGGGCGTGAGGCAAAGTGCAGCTTTGCATCTATATTCCTGCTACAGGTCATTGGGGTCTCTTTTTACAGACAATCGGCCGAAGGTTTCAGTGGCTGTTTTATGATCCGTTTTGATTTTGGATATGAGCAAATCTCACATTTCCGCTGTGGGACATACCCATGTTTTACCCCATTGCAAGGCCCTTAAACAATTTTTTTTTTCAAGAAGTTGCATGAACTCTTAAAATGGACAAGAGCAAAATAGAAGCACCATAAAGTTTTTAAGTTGAAGTCATAGGTGTCACGTGCTAACGTACTTATTGTGAGACTGTTGGGAATGGGACGTTTGGGTTAAGCTTTTCTTTTTTTTAGATAGAGGAAAAGTAAATACGTAAATTCATTATCGGCAATCATGCTTGGCTCCCCCGATGCTATGATTTTTAGGAAATTACACCGGATCTCGGATACCAATCCAAACAGCTCGGTGTAACAAGTGTCTCAAAACGAAATTCCTGAAAGTGGTTGATTAGTGATGAATGGGCAAAAAGAACCAACCTGGTATTTACGGTGACACTAGATGAATGGCCACCAACTGGTTTCTTCATGTGTGAGCCCCTCGGTGTCGTGTACAAAGCTGATCCGCAGAGACACCATAGAGGTGGTAGTTTACTGGATTTGTACCTTCAATAAGCACTCCATTCTGTCTCACACAACCTCAAGAGAGGCAGAAGTGCTGTAGGCAGTGCTCGCTCTGAGCTTTGCGGAAGCAACGCAGGCCTCTGAGAAATGCTTCTGGATTAAAATGTCTATTCCCACATTCAAACGTGCTCTTCGAGATTAGCCTGATTTGGGGGAAAACGCTGCTGGAAAAGAGTAGCGTGTTCCAAAACGGCCAACAAGGAGGTTATACATCGTGTGTGTGTGTGTGTGTGTGTGTGTGTGTGTGTGTGTGTGTGTGTGTGTGTGATTTCCTTTGTATTGTAACCGAGGCCAGAGAACAGCTTAAAAAGTGGGCTGGCAGGCATCATGTTGACACTGCTTCTTGACAACCAACAGAGTTCTGAACACATTTCCATACAAGCTCTTCTTTTCAAGAATTCCTGACTTGGCTTCAGGGAGTTGTCTTGAGACCAAGCAATTTACTTAGAGATTTTGAAAAATAATGACTATTTAAAAAATCTCAGGAAAGTAAAAGATCAATAATGAAAAGTATTGTGATTTCTGGGGGTTTTGTTTGTTTGTTAGTTTTCTGTTTTGTTTTAGCCACAGCACCGTCTTTACGTACTTATTCGTAACTACCTTAAATCTTGCTGGGGTAACATCAAAAGCGAGGGCCTTAGCTCTTCCTGTCCTTACTACTCAGCTCTCAGAAATCTTTGATGGTTCTCACACCTGTGAGACACTCGTGGGTCTTGCCATCTCTCGCACCTTGCACACTATAGCATTGCATGTGTATTTTTTCCCCACTTTATAAGGAATGTTATAAGCTTCAGATAATTCTCCTTGGGCTCTGAGGGATGAGTCAGATGTATTATGTTTTCAGGTTGATGTTATGAAATAGTGAGGTTACAGGGGTAGCAGGAAAATCTATCAAAACATGAGTGGCTTCCCAGCCCCACTGCGATGAATTTAATGTATGTAAGTAAATCTAAACATCATACAAATGAATAAGAAAATTAATTTTTTTAAGGTAGAATTGCATAACTTCTTTTTGGAAAAGGAAAAGTGTTTTGTTTTGGTTTTGGTTAGAGATAGACAATTTTAAAAAAGAAAAAAAAAAGCCTTTAATGAGTTATATTAGTCAGGATTCTCCAGAAAACAGAACTAACAGGGTTGAGAGAGAGAAAGATGATAGATGACAGACGGATGGATGGACGGATGAATGGATGGCTGGGTGGGTGGATGATCGATAGATAGGTAGGTAGGTAGGTAGATAGATAGATAGATAGATAACATCCATCCATACATACATGTCATCTATTTATCAATCCATCTATCTATCTAAAATAGATTTTGTTAAGGAAAAAGATTTATTTTAAGGAGTTGGCTCATACAATTATGGGGGCTGGCAGGTCTGAAACCCATATGGGCAGGCCAGCAAACTAAAACCTCAAGCAGTATTTCAGTGTTACAGGGTTGAGGAAGAATTTTTTTCTGGAAATTTGCAAGGGTTTTTATTTCTTTTACGATCTTCATTTGACTGGACGAGGCCAACCACACTGTAGTCACTTAACGATCAACCGATAGTAAATGTTATTTCTATAAGATACTTTCACTGCAGCATCTGAACTAGTGTTTGACCAGACGCCATAGGCCGACCCGCTTGACACGTAAAATCAGCCATCACAGAAATATCATGCGGGCTTTGTAAAGGAGACTGAAGAAGATAAGAGAATGTGTAAGCAATATGGAAATTTCCTGCTCTTCTTTCGCAATTAAAGAATGACAAGATTCAGAGACGTTAGTCAACTCCATGGCGCCCTTTATGGTGGGTCAGCCTGGTTTGGGACACTGAAGGGAATGAATCTGAATTATAACTAAGGTTTTACTCCAGGAAACACTCAGCCAAGAACTGGGAGTTCAGGAAATTACTCTTACTTTTCATCAATCTTGAAGAAAGTTTCTCTTTCTGTAGTTGGTGACGCCGAGAGAAAATAGTCCGGGGTGTGTTGACTGCCTCTGTCTGACCAAGGGTCCCCTACTTCGTCTGAGGGCTGGGAACAGCCGTGCTTGGCTGCGCCCCGACTCACACCCATTAATCATTTTAATGATGTGGGGCCAGTCGTCTCTGTCAAATCTCTGGTCAGTCAACTTCAAAATGTCAGAACAAGGTGTTGGATGAAGTTGATCATATTTCGGTGAGTAAATCGACTTGACTTGTTCATTTAGGGAAAACGTTTGACATGTGCTCCGTCTTCGTCACAGGCTCTGTTTAGGGTGTTCTGTTAAATTATCCCTCACAGAGGCCAACCTCTTTCCAAAAGTGCAGGAGACATATGGGCAAAGTGACACCAGTCCCTGAATAAATTGCTACACTGCTTTTTTCTGTGAGTAAAATATTATAAATTCAAATAACCTCGTTAGCGCATTTAAGGTACAGGAAGTGAGTCATCAAAAGAAACTCCTGCAGCCTCTGGACTTTGAAAAAAGAAAACAAAAAACAAAAAACTCTCATTAACGGGAAGGTAAACTTGAAAAATCTGAGTTAATATTATTTTGAAAGGAAATATTATTTATGACTTCAAGTTCTTCCAGGTATAATTACTTCAAGGTATTTTTTAAATTCCGTTCTTCGTGAATGTGCTATCTTTTTTAAATGCATGAGAATAAGATGAAATCACGTGCATGGAAAGAAAGCTGATATAGCAGAGTAATATGTTATAATGTAATTATTTCATGTTTTGGATGTTTGCTCATTAGTAAAAAGATGAATAGAAAATTTTTTTACTAAAGCAAATATTAACATTTTTAGTTGGATATTTGTATATTATTCTCTTTCCATTGTGCATGTTAGGCTGTGCTTTGTAATTTAAAATTAAATTACAATTTGTAATTCATTTTTCTGATGAGGACAGCTTGGTATTCCAGAACTTATACCCCAAGAAGCAGTTGCTAGATTTTTTTTAGTTTCATACAGGCAAAGCCCATCCTAGAAACAATGGCATATATTGGCTTGGGTTCTCCAAAAAATAGAACCAATAGGACGTGTGTGTGTGTGTGTGTGTGTGTGTGTGTGTGTGTGTGTGTGTGTGTGAGTGTGTGTGTGTAAAGGGGTGTATTATAAGGAGCCCCTCACATGGTTATGGAAGCCAAGTAGTCCCAAGTTCTGCATCTGACAAGCTGGAGGCCCGGGAGAGCCAATGGTTTAAATTCAAGTCCAAGTGCAGGAAAAGACTGACGTCCCAGCTCCAGGAGAGTCAGACAGAGTGAGCAATTTTTTTTCACTCCACCCTTTGTCCTATTCAGACTTCCAGTGGATCAGAGAAGGTCCACCCACTTTAGAGAGGGCAAGCTGTTTTCCTCAGTTTACCACAGACCCATTCGGAACGATGTTTAATGAGACTTCTGGGCACCTGGCCCAGTCCAGTGGACACATAAAAGTAATCATTACATCCCCCTTGCCAACAAAGACACATGCACACACACACATACATGCACACGCACATGCACACACACACGCACATGCCTTGACTCTGGATATCTGCAAAGATGAGAAGTTAGAGGTTGTGCTGAAGGCAAGTGACCTCTAGGGACCTTTCCTAGGAGGAGATAAGATGCCAGAGAGTAGGGATAGGGACAGGGGGCATTTGCTTATTGAATAATGTATGTCCGCACTTGCACCCAGGGACCCCGACCCAAGCAGCCCCTCAGAAGAACAGTGTTCCCAGGAGTTGTGTGGAGCTCGCTGGGGTTTCTGCTCCCCAGGGGCTGTGTGCAGCAAGCACCCACCAGCTGAGGCTCAGAGTGAGCACCGCTCCGAGCCCCCAGGCCTGACCAGATCTGGGGAGTCAGCACACTGCAGCAGGATTGTGTGGCAGAAGGACCAACAGTCACCCCATCACAAAAAGATACGCTGAACCCCATAAGCCATGGGCTCTGGCACAATCCAAGGGAGCAAGACAAAACCAGAAATAAAAAAGACCATTGTGAGATGCCTGGCGCTTTGGCAAGTGGCAGGCACATCCTGAAGGACTCGTTTCAGTTTAGAAATAAATGGACAGGCATGTCAACACCTTGAAAATTATGTTTCATTTCATAACAGTTGCACCTCTAATGTACTTTCTCATGTGTTTGCAAACAGTTTGCTTTCTTCCACAATAATCTGGTTGCTAAGACAACCGTTTCTCTCTCTGCTATTAACCTACCGACAGGCTTTATTTAGATTTTGCTTTCCGTTCATGTCTTTTTTTTTTTTTTCTGTGCCAAAATCCAACACAAATTTCGGAATTGAATTAGGTTGTCATGTCTTCTTGGTTTCCTGTCATATGACATTGACACTTTTGAAAAGTATTGGACAGTTGTTTTGTAGAATGTCCCTCAATTTCAGTTTGATGTTTTCCCATGATTAGGTTGAAGTTATGTATTTTTGATAAAAATACCACCCAGGGGATGCTGTGTGTTCTTCAGTATAGTATTTGGTTGAGGTGGCGTTTGCCACGTTTCTCAATGCTAAAGTCACAATTCTTTTCCTGTGTCATTAATGTGTGTGTTGGGGAATATTATCATGAGGCTGTATAAATATTCTGCTCCCCCTCAAACATGACTCCCTGATTTGGGGATTCATTGATGGCCCTTGCCTCTAACAATTATTACTCTAGTGTTTACCTAATCAAGATTTTCTATTTCTCTCGTTTCTTCTACACTTACTAAATAGAATGCTTATGTACAAATTCTATGAGAAGCCTTCCCCCCACGCATTTGTTTATTTAATTAATTTATATTGGTGTGGATTTGTGGATGTTTAATTTTGTTTTTTAGGCTATAATCGAATACTGTTTATGTTGTTGCTTCAGTTATTTTCAGCTTTGGCGAAAGGGATGTCTTTCCATTGGCTCCTATGTCTTTTCAACATGCCCTTATTTTTGAAAATTTTGGAAATTTTTTCTAAATATAATTGACATACAATATGACATTAGTTTCAGGTATACGTCATAGTGATTAGACACCGATAGACCTTATGAAGTGATCACCCTGGTGAGTCTCCTGCCCACCTGAAACCTAGAGTTATCACAATATTATTGACCATATTCCCTAATGCTGCTCTTTACATCCCGGTCACTATTTTATAATTTTTACTTACTTCTTAATCCCTCTACCTCATTTTTTGGGAGCATTTCCTTGCATTCAGGCTTTATAAGATGTTCCATGCTTATCTTAATATTTTCTTGTCCCAATTCTGGAATCCATTGCTTTTCCAAGGAGTCTGGGTTCCTTTATTGTAGCATGGTGTTTAGAAGTGAAGACCTGGGCCTTGACAATTTTTTTTTTTCACTGAAAGTTCAGGAAGTCACTTCTCAGCCTTCAAATACCATCTTGAGATCACAATCCCCAAGGTTAGCGTCCCACGATTTGTGCCGTTCAGAACATTTACTACTATTTTCTAAAAGGCCCCTTTTCTCCTCCCTCTGCAACTATATTTTCCACTCACTCGATCATAATTCTGCTGTGTCCCAGACGTTGCAGTGGCCCTGGGTGATCACACAGTGACCAAGACAGATGCGGTCTCTGCCCTGTGAGGCTCGCAGCGGACTAGAGGAGCTGAATCTTAAACGAGAGGTGACAAAGCAAGAGGCTCAGAGCTGAGACTGAAGTAGGTGTAAGACGTGTCAGCTTTACACAGAAGGAACATGTAACTTAGACTCAGGGTGAGGCGAGGGTGGTGGGGTAAAGACAGCGTCTCAGAATAAATCCTCTCTAAGCTAGGACCTGAAGTACGAAAGGGTTCAGTCTCAAAGAGTAGTGGGGTCGGAAGTATAGGAAGAGAAAATGTTCTAGATATGGATACAATCGTACACAGAACAGAACAGAATCTGAAAATTAAGGAACGTGGCAAATGCAAAGAATGAGGTGCTGGCGATAGAGAGAGATCAAGGGATACAGCTAGAAGGAAGGAACCAGGTCAGCACAGGCTTCATGAAACCGAAGTTAAGAGTCTGCCTTTAACAGCCACTGAGAGCCACAGATATCTTTTCAGCAGGGAAGTGACGTGGTCAGATTTAAACTATAGACAGATCACTCAGGCTAACCTGTGAAGCATGGATTCAAGGGGAACAGGGCCGGCGACTGTTTTAGCAATTAGGCGACATGATGTAACTGAGAGGATGGAGAGAAGTGAATGAATGCTAGCGCGAGTTAGGAGGGGAAGTCCGCAACACAAGTGATTTATGGAATGGGAGAGATGAGAAGGAAGCAGAATTCACGGGGGAAGGTGGTCTAATTGTGGTGTTGAATGTCCCTCGGTTTGCCTGTGTCTGGTTGGTTCCCCTCGGCTGGTTTCAGGTTATGCGTTTTCGGCAGGCATATGACATCTGTCATCTGTGTCCCTCAAGAGGGACGTGATTTCAGTCGGTCTTATTTTTAGAGATGTTAACATTGATCACTTCTTTAAGGCGGTGTGATTCGAATTTTTGCAGTCTAAAAGTATCTTTTGTAACTCTCTAATTAATAAATAATCTGCGGGAAGATGCTCTGAGATGGAGTATCCGATTACCCCAAAACTTTCACTCGGTATCTTTGGTATCCGTCGACAATTCTTGCCCAAATCAGTTATTCTTATAGTGGTCGCAAAATGGTGATTTTCTAATCCTGTCATTCTTTCTATGTTCATTAGTCATCTGACAGTTAATAGAATACACACAGATGAACGAAAATAAAGCTTCTTCCCTTTATTTGCTTACTTATATTTTTCTTTATCAACATGAACTCTTGATTATCTAATATCATTTATTACTGTGAATAATCATTTTGATGCTTAAGTTGAAGATGCTTGATTTACCAGGCAAAAAAAAAAAAATCCTTTAAGCTGGCTTCAGGGACCTTTTCATATGGACCACTTTCTGATATTTTCACCCAAAAAGATACTGCAGACTCATGTTTACATTCTCTGCTCCAGGCCGGGGACCAGCTATTTCCCACACTGTACCCTATTTCCTTAAAAAAAAAAAAAAAAGGCAAGGCTAAGAATTTAGAAATTGAGGCCTGAGCACGAGGTATGCTTAGTCATTTTTGACTGTGAGATACCCAGACGCTTTGAAAAATTATTAAGACCTAGAGACAATTCCAGAGAGAATTTGTGTTGGTTTTTGTTAAGGCTCTGGAGAGATGACCAGTCAAGAATACTTTAGACTAAATTCATGGCTTGGGTATTTTGAGGCTACCCAACAAGGAGGGGTCAGGGGCTGTCCCCGATTCTGATCAGTCTGTTAGTCTGTCTCATTTCGTATGACCAGAAGCTGTTAGTTTTCGCTCATCACCAACTGATGACTCTATCAGAGTTCCCAAGTGCCCTAGGGGTGTGAATTGCTCTGTGGCCCAATCCAGCTCCCTTTGAGTAAGGGGAGTGTTAGATGCCTGTCTCTGAAACTTTCTGGGCCCCAAAGGACCCTCTCCTTTGCTGTCTCCTTCCCTGTTCTCTCCAGTGAACTGACTAACTGACCTACAGTTTTGTTCATTGCTCTTACTTAAGCTACTGTGCCCCAGAAAGCCCAAAGTCTCAATCTTCTCAAGACTCTGTTTTAAATAAAATCAATTCCTATGGAGCGAGCTTCAAAGCTCTCTGTGGGCACCAGGTGGGATGGCAGGCTTAGTCTTGATAGATTCCTCTCCAGTCACATATCCTTGTGACTACAAGGGACCTGAGGTGAGGGTGGTCCATGCCTCGACTTTCTCCACTTGCCATGGGGAGGTAGGGTAGCCCCAACCCTCTGTCCACTCACCAGGACTTTAACCTCTTCATCTCAGGATCGAAGGGAATGAGAAATGCTATGGCCTGCTCTCCTTGGTAAGACACTTCTCCAGATCGGGAGCTGAGGGGAGAGGGAGTCCTGTGTATTTGGCCACATCTGACCCAGAGTGAAGCTCTCATCAAGCTGAGCTGGGATGTAGGGAGGACAGAGCAGGTCGTGGACGAAATCCCACAGACTCTCACTGTTTGTGCTGAGATTAGTAGATCCTCTTGAATAAATATTTCTTCATTTGTTGTACGTTTTTAGGACAACTGCCAGAGTCTTTAAATGGTAGGGTTTTTTAAATTATTATATGTATAATTTTCAACAGTTATGCTTGTTTTACTGGAGAGTAGCTCCATAGGGCTCCTCACGCTGCCATGCTAGAGTAGGAATTCCCATTTTCCTTATAATTTTATACTGTTTGTTTGATGTAGAAAGGTCATAAATTTTTATAGAGTCAAATCTATTCATTTTTCTTTTCGTTGTTTGGTTTACTGCTTTTGTGCTTAGAAATTCATTCCCATCCAGAAACGTGACATATATTCACCTATATTTATGTTTTCCAAATTTGACACTGAATTTTTAGTAAGCTCAGAATTTGGTAATTCTCTCTTTTAATGCCACTTTATCATTTATTGAGTTGTTATATGTACTGTTGGTCCACCTATTGATATATATATTGATATATATATAGATATAGATATAGATATAGATATAGATATAGATATCACACTGAATGATTTTATTTTCTAATATATTTCAAAATCTAAAGCCCTCATTATTCTTAATGTTTAAAATTACCTTAGCTGTTTTTATTAATTTGTTATGCCAAGTGAACTTTAAACTTATTTTCATCTCATAAAGTTCTAATACAATTTTGATCAGAATGACATGACCTATAAATTAATTTGGAAAAGCCAACACGTTTGCAATACTCACTTGTCCTATAGAAGAATTTAATCTCTTTTCATTAATTTAAATCATCCTTTAAATCTCTCAGAAAATTTGAAGTTTTTTTTCCTAAAAGTCCAGCATATTTATTGTTAAGTTTACTCTTAAGTTCAATAGCTTTATTTTCTGTTCAGCTGCTCACATGAATAAAGTTTTTACTGTCATATGATTATGTCTGTCATAAAGGACCCTACCAAGATTTTTATCATATCTGCTCATTTTAAGAACTCTTAATGAATTCAGCAGCTTTTCATTTCGTTCTCTTGGGATGCTGAGCAGTGAAATTAAATTATCCACAATGTCCATTTGCTGCCTTCCCTGCTACCTGCACTGTATCTTCGAGGACAGAGTTTATTGTTCATGATTATCTTATTTGCAATGTTGAGTGTAGAATTGAGGTATTTTACAGATAATCGACATCCAAAATGTATTTATTTAAAATAGCCAAAGAAATGTTAAATGGCTTTGTTGCTTGAATGATGCAGGCAAGGTAAGGGGACTCCCAGCCTCCCAGCGACAGCTCCTGGGAGCGCTACAGACTCTCGCATGACAAAGAGCAAACCCTTCAAGCAGAGCTCCCTTCATGCAAATAAAGAAGGCTGGCGGAAATCCTTGTTATGCAAATCTAATTTTTTAAGAGCTTTGGTGTACATTAGCTACCTCCAAGCATCTGCAACAAAAATTTAAGGTTAAACTGGCCTTCAGGAGACCCTTTCTCTTGCCAAAAACTATGTGTATGTGTGCTTAGGGTATAGAATTTGATGTAATATCAGCCAGTCAAATATAATTAGAGAGACAGCCTAACTGAAAACAAAGTATTAGCTTGATCCAGGATCAAGTATACCTGTTTTAAATGTCTACCATTACAGAGTGAAGGGCCCACTTCTAGGTTTAGTATTACACTATAGCAATGCACTTGTGTCCTCTCTAGTCAGGCAAACCAGGTTTTGAACCTCAGCTCTGCTGCTCGCTGGCTGGTGACCTTGGGCAATATACTCCTGCGAGTTAAGGTTGGGTTTGATCCTGACCCAAAATGTTCTTGGCGTACACTAGACATTTTTACTTCTCTCTCGTCTCAAAGTCTGGAGCTAGTTATTAAGGGACAAGTAGAGAGTCTCAGCCTCATAGTGACCTCAGAGACTGCCACTGCCACCCCCAGGAAGCGTCTGGTCCTCCTCCTCATGATCAAAGGTGGCACCTAGGGCCTCACACATCTTGTCTGCATTCCTGGCAGGATAGAAAACAAAGAAAGAGGACACAGCAAAAGCATGATTATCTTTAAGGAAGGTTCCCATAGCTGCCACATACCTTCATTTATAGCCCATCCATCAGAACACTGTCACATGATCACACCTAACTGCAAGGGAAGCTGGGAAGAGGATTTCGTTTGGGATGTGTGTGTGTGTGTGTGTGTGTGTGTTAAGTGGTCAGCTAAACTCAGAGATTCTGTTTGATCTGAAGGAAATCATGCATACGGGTAGGCATCTATTTGTCATTATATTTCACTTTTATTTATTTCAGTTTCCTTGTCTATAAATGAACATAGTAATAATCTCACGATATTGCTGTGAGAATTAATTGAACTGAGGTCATATTTGTAAGGTGCTTAACCTAATATCCTATACAGGGAACATTCAGTAGATTTTGGCTGGCTATAATCACCAAAAACAATTACATCAGTAATACAGTTGACCCTTGAAAAACATGGGTTTAACTGTGAGTGTTCACTTATACACAGATTTTGTTTAATAAATATTGAAAATTTATTTTTCTTATGATTTTCTTAATATTTTCTTTTATGTAGCTTACTTTATTGTAAGAACACAGTGTATAATACATGGACTATGCAAAAAAAATGTTAATTGGCTGTTTATGTTATTAGTAAGACTTGTGGTCAACAGGAGGCTATTAGGAGTTAAGTTTTAGGGGGGTCCAAAGAGATACGTGGGTTTTCGACTGCACGGGACTGGTGCCCCAAACCCCTATGTTGTCCAGGGGTCAACTGTACATTCTTATGAGTCTCTACTACAAACATAATAATTTTTATAATAGGGACAATACATCTAAGGAAGCACTGTGACTATCAGAACTTTATAGCTGTCAGTGGCGGGTCACGTTGCCCGAATTCACGATTGCACGTGGTGAGCAAACAAGCCTAGGAGAGAGAGCCCTTTGCCTTTGCTTCACAGAGATCTGCCAAGTGAGTAGCACACGGGATCCAGAACCCCAGCCTCCTTCCTTATTCACATTCCAGACGTCTTTATCCTCGATCCAGATCCCTTTCCTTTCTTTGTGGCAGACACTTGAGTGTCGGCCAGAAAACCAGAACCCATTGAAAGAGAAAAATTTCCCACTGAAATTCTAAATATGACAGGGGAACCCGGAAATGCTGCATGCATGGCACACAACTTCAGACTCTTCAGTAACATAGTCTTGCTTTTTAATTGAAATCTAAGGCGGGGCAGTCATTCAATTTAGCAGGATTGGATTTTAGACTCCATCTGATCTCTATAGCTTATGTATTGGCCTTATATCATTTCAGTTAAAGGATAAGAAAAAAAGTCTGTGTAATCAAGTTAAATGTATACATGTTCATTTGGCCATTCTACAGTAGGAAAAATGTTAGTTTTGTTGCCCAAGAAAAAAAGGTTTTTAAATATGGCCATTTTATTGAATCTAAAATATAATGATTAAGGCCTTAGAATATGAATTTCTTTAAGAACTGCAATCTTTTAGAGAATCACGGGGCTAATTCTCCGTTAAGAGGAGCAGGATTGCTTTATCATATGGGCCACAGTCTGAATGAGTGCTCAGGTTCTGGTCCAAGTACACACTACATTTGAGATTCACTTTTTCTTAGATTTCATTATTAAATATAATGATAATAATAGTAGCAGCAGCAGCAGCAGCTACCACTTACTCAGTTCTATTCTATTCCTGATATTCAGGCAGGTATTTACTGTATATTCATGTATTCATTTAATCCTCAGAAGAAGTCTATAAAAAAGGTCTTATCGTGATGCCCATTTAACAGAGATGCAAATCGAGGCACAGAGAGGATAAGGGATTTGTCTAATGTCACACAGCAGGTCCGTGGCAGAATGAAAATTTAAACCTGGATGATTCTGAATGCTCACAATCACTACATTACATTACCTTCCATGTATATATTTTTAACTTTTATTTTTCAGTTAGCGTTGACATTAATATTCTTTACTATTAATTTCAGATGTATAGCACAGTGGTTAGACATTTTTATAATTATCTTCCATATGTAATTTACTTTCTTTTCTCCATTGCTCTCACCGTTTACATGGATTTTCCTGGTATCACAATAATTTTCACTTGTTGATAGTTTGCTTTATTTTTTAATGCATACATTTCATTACTGGAACTGACTATCTCTTTGTGATTTTTGATCCACGGGAAAAGCCTGAGTCTAGGAGAACCTAGATTAGTATATTGTTTTGCACATCGCAAATATTTAAAGTATTCGGTTGAGTGACTGACAAGCATCTGAAGCACAGTATTCCCTTTCGAATTTTCTGCCTAAGGAAAAACAGACCAGAAATCTGACATTTTCATATAAAGACATTAGGAAATTTTCTTTGGTTGACCTACGCTGCTTAGATTTCAGTGTCCCTGGAACTAACATTTTCACATTTAACAGCGAATGCTTTGGCTCTCTTTCTTATTCAGATATCCTCAAGCGATGAAAATCATTTTCTATCTAAGAAATCAGTTCTTTATTAATTTTGCCCATCTGTAGCTTATACTAAAGAATATGCTGGACCATTTAATCGTGCTTTTCATAATCTTAAACATAAGCTTCTCGGAGGGACATTTGTTGAACAAGACTATTAAAAATATATATGTGTATAAAGTATATGTATATACACACACATAGAGTATATATAGGTATGTGTTCACATGTAGGGTGTATGTGTGTATATATATGTGTGTGTGTATGTATATATACACACACATATATGTGTGTTCTAAAAAAATTACTGAAAGACAGACTTAACATTTTATGAGTAACTAGTCAAATATTATCTTTAGTACATTAAAGATAAAGTGAATGTTAAAGAATTAAATACAAAAAAGAATGAATGTTTCTGCCCCCCAAGAACCAATTTTTATATCATCCCTTGTGGGTGATATCTCCCCTGTTGGGTGCTAAAGCCTGCTGTTATATTATACTGAACTTACAAACTGATTTTCTGAACCCTGCCTTCTCTCCTTCCTTGTTTGATCCTCACTGCGACTCCGATGTATTAACACACGGTAAGTTGTAGAGCTGAACATTTCATCGGGATGAAGTAATGCTGCGAGTAGACAGGATAGTTAAGCATGTTCCCCCCGCATCCTTCATTCACCCCTGGGAATGTGATTATTACCTGAAAAGCAGAATATATTTAATGGGCCAGTACCTGCGTATCCATCTCCCTTTTTGTTCCTCCTTTATCCGGGCGCAGTGGTTCTTATATTTTAGTGAATAGAAGAATTTCCATGCAAGATGGTACACACACTATCATATGTACTCTCCACTAGGAGTTCTAGCTAAGGGCTTTTTCGAGGGTGATTTTGGCTGTACCCAATGTTCACCTTGCACGCTGATTTGAGAACCTAACTATTGTGTAATTCCACACAATTCTGTGCATCGGTCAGACCATAGCCAAGGCTGTATTCAGCTCAGAACACTAGTTTTAAGACAGACAAGGACAAACTACATTATGCTTTTCTTAAAGATCACAGCCATGGCGTGAGAAAAATGGTTACGTTAACTGCAAACAGTGAGCCTGGGAAAAGAATTGTTGGGGAGAATGCTTAGGGAATACTGTCCTCAAATATCTGAATAACCAACAAGCAAGAGTAAGCATTAAAGCAAACCGGGTATGAGTTCAGATGCTAGTTCAAATTCTTTGACCTCAGGAAGATGACGTAACTGATCCATGCCATAATTTCCTCATGTAAAGAATATGGATATTAATAGCACTTACTTTGTTACTTTGTTATGTGCCCATAATATCCATGGGGTTAAAGAGAAGGTTAAATATGTGTATATGTACACACACACACACACACACTAATATATAGTGCTAAGAATAGTGGCTAGTAGGTGTTCCATTTTAAACATGATCCTACTGTTAGTTTTAGGAAATTGTTAAGATTGTTCTAAGATACAGATTATTAATATCAGAAAGGACTTCTCACAGTGTAGTGTGTGACCTTTTGCTGGAGACAACCAAACGAACACTGTTTGAGCATCTGTCAGTGACACTGTAAAGCTGGATGGATCACAAGCAAGGCAGGGGGTGAGGGATGAGGCTGGGCTCGGTGGTCTCTCAGATCCGCTCAAGTCCAGGACTCAGTGTCCACGCAGAACTACGTCCAAGCTTTAGTTACTTGAATATTCAGTCTGAGGGCAGTTGTTTGTGCAATTGACCCATAAACAAAATCCCACATAGCAGAGGCCTGAAAATCTCTGTGGTTCGTGACGTGTCCTCAGCCCTGTTCAGCCTCACCGCCGAGCCCACTGGCTACCTGCACGCTGGAGCCGGGTGACCAGCCGCCCTTGGTCTTGACACTGAAAAATCTTTGTTAGCCCTCCAATGAGTGAACTGCCAGTTCCTGCGGAAAATATGCCTCGACCTTAAATGGACCGTGTTTTCCTTGATGCTAACAATAAGCAGCCTTCAACTACTAAGAAAGGGACTGTCTATCTAAATTCCTGAGATAAAGCTGCCCAGTGTCAGCACAGCATCCCGAGAGCCGCTAACCAAACAGCTCTATTTAAAACATATATGCATAGCACCAAAACACCGAGAGCGGGCAATTATTTATACTTAATTTGTAAAACTGATCTGACTAGCGATAAATGAGCCACAACTGGTGATAGACATAAATTTTGTAAGCTCAGTTCATGAAGTATTAATCCCATGGTCTTTTCTTGATTTTTTTTTCCTCTTGCACCTTTATTTAGTACTTCATAGTTATTACCTCCTCATTAAAACTCTCTTTTCCTCTGGCTCAGTGACTTGCAAATCTTCTATCCTCGGTCCTTTAAATGTGTCGAGTCTGTTTCTCCTGTTTCTCTCCCTTTCTACCCCCTTTTTGGGTGTGATTCTCAGGTTTCCAGTCTTTATGCTCTTCTGCAGGTGAACGCATCAGTTTTTCTTAATTCCAGATACCATCCCTCTCAAGCTGTCTACCAAAGCTCCTTAAGGGATGAGCATTAAAAAGAGATGGAGAAACACTTTAGAACAGCGTTGTCCGTGGTTTGGACAACCTGCGGATGTAGGACTTGAATTTGTTGTAGTGGTCGGTCATATTGCATGTACTACTCTGGATTTAAATAAAATTCACTAGTCTTTCCAAAGAAATTTGACTATGGGGTTACTGTGAAATTGACAATTTTCTTTTGACCTGTCATGGTTGATTTTGCATTATAACATGTCAATCGTAATGACATGCGGACTTCTGTTAATGCATCGATCGAGGACACTTTCTGCCCAGCCCTCTGGTCCAGACACCAGCTGGAGAGTTAGTTGCACTGGCAGGATCATCTTTGCAAAGGCTTCTACCGTGATCTGAAGCAAATCTGTTTATAAACGATGCTGTTTCTGCTCACTCTCATCAACTTGCCTATTCCTACTGAGATTCAAACACCCAACTGTCTTTGACTCTTTTCTTCTCCTACATCTTAATAGTTCCCCTACACAGCCAGTGAGCCATGGCGTACCTCTGACTGTCCCCAAAGAGTTTCACCCCCCCACACTCTCCTTTGTGTTCACATTTAAGCCTTCATCACCAAAGGTCTGGATTATGACAAAAGTTCTCCCTGCTTCTGGCCTTCTTCCTCCCAAATCAGCAAATTAGCCTCCTGGAACATTAGTTTCCACCAATTCATTAATTCTTCATCCAGTATGTATTGAGCACCAACTTTCTTGCCAGGAAGACACTCGGGAGAGGTCGCCGCTCAAGAGGTACCCAATTCATCTCTGTGGAAAATTTGTAAAATTCTCATACTTATTTAGATTTAGTGACTATTCATTGAGCAATTTGACACTGCTGATTCTTACTAGAGAGGAAAGGAGTCACGTGAGCTGGGTTGCAAACTTTCTTAACAAAATAGTTTAATGTATTGAAAATGGTTCCTCAGGGGCCCCTGTGAGCCCTCACACAACCATATTAATGCTTCAATGTCCCCTTCCAGT
The DNA here is from genome assembly GCA_004027375.1 of Macroglossus sobrinus. Lineage (NCBI taxonomy): Eukaryota > Metazoa > Chordata > Mammalia > Chiroptera > Pteropodidae > Macroglossus > Macroglossus sobrinus. The sequence goes on from PVKZ01002926.1 coordinate 136,534, forward strand.
TTGCCGTGGCACAAAGGACAAAGTCGAGGGAATAAAGACGTTCTTATTCTTGTTATTTATTTGCCTGGCCCCTACCTCCGCATGGGGTCAAGCTTACAAATGAAAGAAGTATGGAGTGGTTGTTTCTTCAGGCTCATCAAAAAAGCCTTTGACCAAAAATACATCACCCCCTGAGCCAACCCCTTAGTGAAACTCACAAGTTAGTTTGGGGAGTTAAAACATCAAGAGCTCAGCCTAAAATGTTATTAGGGAAATGACATAGTAAACCGTGGTTGGCCTTTAGTTTCTTACTACCCATTAAGCTATATTTGACCACACTTCAGTTATTTCAGTCTCTCAGATATCTCCCCTGCTTTTTCGTTCCTGATGCTGTCACACTGAGTCAGGCCCCATCAGGACTGGGGTGCAGGTTTGTGTAGGCTGAGCACCGCGTATCTGCAGGGCGTGTGAGCATCTGTGCTTCCTAATCAGCCTTTCCTTCGTCTCTCTCCCATCCTATTGAGAAAAACATGGTTTACCCCTCTAGTCGTAGTCTATACATAATACAACAGAAAGTACAAGGCCCTGCCTTTCCAAACAATTTCTAGACTATTGCTCATTTATGAACCTCACACGGAAATAGAGAGATTTATATTAGCAAAAAAATGCAAGGAAAGTGTAATGTTTTTGTTGACATACATAGTAGCTAATTTATTTTTTATCACAAAATTTATCACAGTATTTTTTAAACAGCATTTAAGTTATACGTATCTAAATTAACCTTAAAATAACCTGATTTACTTAGCATCTGCCTACATTTTAATTATTTATTAATTATTATCAAAATTAAATATGTCATCTCCTTTGGTGGAATAAATAAAACTATGCTTTTGTTTAGTTCATAGGAAATCTAGTTCTATCAATAAATTTATACTCAAACCTTTAACAAACATATAACCACATGTGCGCATGTGCACATGCACACACACACACACACACACACACACACGCACGCACACTCACTCACACACACGCATCAGTCAGTGAAACTCAAACAAGGCCCGTCTGATCTCAGAAGCTAAGCAGGGTCCGGCCTGGTTAGTAATTGGATGGGAGACAACCTAGAAAGACCAGATGCTATAGGTGTAAAAAATAAGGGATTGCAAACTGACAAGTTCCTTGCAATCTGTGAGGTCAACCAAGGGTTGCCTTGCCTCGAAAAAAAAAAAAGAAAAAAGAAACTCAAGGGAATCTTGCCTTTCTAACTGGCTTATACTCCTCAATCTCCCATAATCTAGAAAGGCCATGATATAAAGCAATATTCTCAAGATATAATTCTAAATTATAAAAAATACAAGAAAGTAATAAAAATTATAAATCCATTCAAATATTGGAACCTCGGAATTTTGTGCTATGAAATACAGAAGACATAGTTTACACATATTCCTTGTTTAGTTCTCATTTTAACTCATTCCTTAGTTATCTGGGGTATATATTTTAGCAGTGTTCGTGGTAGTCAGCTGATAAATTCTATAAAACTTTGTAGATATGAAAGTGTCAATTTAACCGAAGATCAGTTTTTTTTGTTTTTTTTGTATTTTGTTTTGTTTTTTGTTTTTTGTGTTTTTTTTTTTTTTTTTTGCAGTGGTGGGGAGGAGGCACTGTAACTATTGTGCCATATTTGGTTGTTTCATAAAAGATCCCTGAAGTCACTTAAGACCACTGTGTTTTGTTTTGTTTTGTCTTGTTTTGTTTTGTTGGTAAATATTATTTTTTCTCTATGGAGGCTCGTCTTTCTTTATACTTGAAGCTTTTGAATATTTATCAACATATTTTGTTTACTAAAATAAGCTAAAAAGAGTAAACCCACTAATATCGGATAGTTTTTATATCTGGGAAGTTTTCTGTTTTTTTGTTTTGTTTTGTTTTGTTTTGTTTTGTTTTGTTTTGTTTTTACATGAGAACACTTATTCAGGACTTGGTACGCATGAATTTCTCTTAATATTTGCTAACAATTCTTTCCTACTTTTATCTTTGTACTAATTTCTTCTGAATTCTGAGATTGTTTCTCAGTTGATCATCTACTTCATTCTTTAAATTTTTGCGGGGGGGAAATTTTGAGTCTGCTTCTTAGTATTCTCAAACAATTTACTTTGATTACTGGTTTTGTTTTGAAACATTCTTATTTTGGCCTGCTTTAAAATAAAAATAATGTCCTCATTGAGAATAAGTTGTTCTCTAAATATTTTTTATACTTCACAAAATAAATCTTTTTATTTTCTCTCAGTCACTAATGCTTTGTTCTCCCGTGCTGCAAAAGATTTTCAAGTTCTCATACTTTTTGGTTTACTCATTCTTGAGTATGTAATAAACATGCTCTGAAATGCTGTTTTAAAACCATGTTTAATATCCTCCTCATCCAGAGAAGGACAGCCATGCCTGGTGCTAGAAACTAGGAAGTCTAAAGGAGTTGCTTCCACCACGCGTAGATGCTGGCTAGCCATTTCCGCCAGGAAGGCCACCTGTCGTCCAGCAGGCTCTAAACAGATGCAAATTCCTTCACAAGGACAAAGGTTTCCATTCTTATCTTACAAGCAGTGCAAATAGAATCTATTTCATAGACCCGACTACAATCTCAAAAGTAGAAAAGGAGGAATAAGTAGAGTGTCCGTTCCCACAGAAAGAAAGAGAGAGTTCTATACTTCTCCTGGGCCTTACTATAGAGATGATTTTCCCATGAAGTCAGTGAAGCTTAGACTTTAAGGCCTCTCACTTGCAGGAGGCCCTTTTCAGGCTAGTGACGGCCTCTAACTCTAGCGCAATGGTCAAATATTTTTGTAAAATGTACAAAACTAAGATATGTCATCTACTCGCTCTCCCCCTTATGGTGGGGGACTACGAGGTGGCTCTAAACATTCTTGAGATCCAGATCAGAAGAAATTGAATTCGAGATCCATGGAGTTTGCTCTTAGTGGACTGTATTATGTGGCTCACAGACACCTCCATGCATGGCTAGATTATTGCTAGTCATGCTGGTGTAGGAATAGCTTCTAGAATATTCCTGTCGGTCACACGAGTGACTCACCCCAAGTTGTGGCCAAAAAAAAAAGGTGCCAGGCCACACTATGAACATATGTCATAGCACCTACTTGCAGACAAGACATATGTGGGTAGTAGGAGAGAAATCAGATTTAAAATGGATGGAATCCAAAATTCATCAATGGGAAATGTTTGAGCTCAGATAGAAAAGAAACTTGCTAAATGTGTTCCCAAATTCGGCACCAATTCTAAAACCTCATGGCATCATGAATGAGTTGTGGATCCAAAAGAAGCATCACTAGATTGTCAGTGTTAAAAATAAGTGTGGATCAACCCCCAAAGAGGAAATAACAATTATCTGTCTATGTCTGACATAAAAAAGTATTTAAAAAATCATTATGTGACGAGGCAATCAATGATAATGCAGCCAAAAATTCGTTTAAATTAATGATTATCTGTTAATTTTTTAAATCATGTTCTTTTTAGATATTTTAAAATTTTGTATTATTTTTATTTGAGAATCCCTAATAGTTTAAAAAGCTTCAGTCCCCACAAAACCTGGATTCTTGTGTGATTTCTGTCCCGTTGGAAAGGAATGTGTGACACCTGTCTCATTTCACTGGCACTAATCTTTATGTCCGCAGCCCACCCAGCTTTCTTTCTCACCTGTCACTCCTGAAGCAGCACCACCCCATCGGATGTATCTCGAACTATACTCATTATTTTTCTTCCCAAGCCTGGTCTTTCTTCTGTGTTTTGTTTTAGGTGATGATACCACACTCCTTTGATTAACCTTAAATCACAAATACGAGAGAGACTTTCAATTCGCCATCCCTTTGTCACTTATGTCTAAAACGATCACTAAGCCCTGTTCATTCTTACATAGTTGAACTATGTCCTCTCCGGCCACTGCTTCTGCGTGCGGCTTCAATAACTAGTATTGAGATACTACATGTTTTCAACTGGCCAGCTACAGTCAGTTCCTCCACGTTGGCTGCCAGGATACACCAACTTCAATGCCTGAGATCGTACACGTTAATGGTGCCCCTTCAAATTCAACATCCATTCCAAACTCCTGAAGATGGGGTATAAGGTCTTCCATGTTATGAACTCACCCTGGACTTTCAGCCCCAAACTTTCTGTATTGCCTGATTATTGTGATTCTTTGTGTGCGTGCCTTTCTCTCTCTGGAGACTATGAGATCTTCAGATAATTGTAAAATACATTTTATTCTTTATTTAGCCAAATCTCGGTTGATATTGACAGGCATGAGCATATGCCACCCCAAATCTGAGGCTTCGGCATAAGGATTGCTTTGAGCTGAGGACAATTAAGAAGCAGCCAATGTAGACAGAGCTCCCTGCCCTCCGTCTCTCTGCCAAGAAGCAGGATATAAATTTCCCGTGGTGAAGGTATTTCCCCTCCCTTCTCTGGAAGCAGAAGGAGAGCAGCCCTTTTTACTGGAGACAGAGAGTCAGCCCCGAGATGCGTCTGCATAAACAAACCTTACTAAAATAACCCTTATCTTCCATTTGGTTTTCCCATATATTTGCCTTGCCACAATATACCACCCCTAGAAGCACAAACCCTTTTGTGAAAATGGTACATAAGTCCCCAGGTCTGAGAGCCTCTTTGGGTATTCATTTTTTTTCTTTTTTCTTTTTTTTTTTTGTGAAGGTCTTCGTGCACATAAAAATACTAAGATATGAATGTCAAGTTCAATGTGCATTCCTTTTCTACTGTAATCTTCCTCCTGTGAGCTTAATTTACAAGCTTCGGTTACTGCAACTAAGAGGGCAGAGAGAAGTATTTCACTCCCCTATGAGATTAACTAAAGTGCACTGAATTATGTGAACATGGCTAAGTACACAGTTTGTCACATGCAAAGTTAAGGTTAGATGCACGGTGTAAGATCCTGGGTTAGAACGGATCTAATTGGCTGGCACCTGAGTGTGGTCCTCGTCCTCAGCTCTGTGAACTTCAGACTAACCTGTCTCATTTAACTGAACCGGGCCAGGATCGCTCGTTATGTATGTAAACACGCTTGGCTTGCGATCTACAATTCAGCACTGTACCATCTTGAACACAAAATTACATCACCATGTTGCTTGCTCTAACACCGGAGTAAATCGAAAATAAACTTCATGGTTCTCCTAAACAAAGGCCACACTTAACATTAGCTCAGGAAAGACAAGAGTTCTTTTTTGTAAGCTGAAGATTGTAACTTCCTCAAACTCTCAGGGATTTAGAGGAGCCAACGCTCATTTTGCCATTGGTTCTTCCTGAATATTAAAAATCTCTGTTTACGTTAAAAGAAAATGTACTCCATATGTTCCAGAATCGTTTGTACCTAAATCACCACATGGGAGACATAAATAGATATTATATGTACATATGTATAAACGTTTTTAGATGTGGAAGAGATGACTTTTATATTTAAAATGAACAATCCTCATTCTGATCTCTGAGAGGGAAAAAAAAGAAGCTGTGGGTTCTCTCCTTGGTTTGGCTACTTATCCGTAGGTAATCTTAGGCTTGGGGAAGGTGTCCTTCCATTGAACTTGAGTCATTACAAAGCCTTCTGGGTACAGTTGAACTCCACACTAATTTAGAAAGGGGTTCAGCCTCCTAGTCTCATTCTTTTTAGTCTCAATGATGACCAACAGATTCAATCTTCTGTTCTCTAATTCAAGGGCTGGAGGCATATATTTAGCCCCAAAGTCATGAGACTGTTCTTCTCTTGACTCTCTTGCACATAATCATGTGACCTGATTTCCCCAGCGTTCACCAGATTGGCTGATCCACAATAGATGCTCAAGAAATATTTGCTGAGTGGATGGATGAAGAATCTTGACCCAAGGTCAAGTGTCCTTAAAGCAGAACAAGATGTTGATTTACAGATGCTTGAGAAGCCCACTATCTAGTGCGGGCCTGACATATACTGGGTTTTCCTAAGTATTTGATAAAAGGATACGTGATTGAATTAATGATCTTTCCTCTTTGACATCATCAGCACACAGTCAGACTGACATGCCTTTGCCTTAGCAACACAATCCTGGTGGCAGAAACGAAACACACCCAGCCTTGGGCCCTGTCCTGTCGTATATTTTTTATTAAATGATCTGGATAGAAGCAAAGGCAGTATGTTTGTCATGTTTAAAGATGACAAAGCTGAAGGGTGTGGGAGGAACTAATAGAGCATGGGCCAGCAAAATGAGTCAGGATCATCTGCAATGATGATGCAAAATGGTGACATAAAACCACAAAAAAGGGCTCGATTTCAATGACCGCTGGCTTCACTTTCGTGTTTTTGTTGTTGTTGTTGTTGTTGTTATTCCTAAGTATCTGTTCCTCTACTTTTATATAAATATATATGTGTGTAGAGAGATTATACAGCAATAGGTGTTGTATAATATAATATAATATAATATAATATAATATAATATAATATAATATAATATAATATAATATACTGATAATAAAATATAAACATATTTTAAGTTTATCATTAAGTATTATTAAATATTTAATAAATGATATTAAATATTCATCATTAAATATTCTTCTGAAATATCATTTTCCAATAACACAGTAGGCATTCTGGGATTGATTTAACCATAATAAGATAGTTCTCAATTTTGTTATTTTGGACCTTGTTACTATGAATAAACTTTAATTAAATGTCTGCCCCAAACCAATAATTCTTTAAAATAATTCCTAAAATGTGATCATTGATGTGGATATTGCCGATTTGCCTTCCAGAAAGACTATATCAATTTACTTTTCTAAAAGTGGTGTATGAGGGTCTCTGTTTTCCTCCTTTGTCGAATTCTTAGTTTCATCTTGAGCAAAGCTTTGTCCATATGTAGGTTACAGGTGGAATCTCAATTGTCTTAACTTACTTTTTCATGATTTATGAGACTCCCTTATTTCTCATATTTTATCCGCTACTTGTATTTCCTCTGACAAATTGAAATTTTAAAGATGTAAGTTCTATATTTGCTCCCTCAAAATTCAATAACAGAATTGTAAAGTGGGGAGACTTGGCTTGACAGCAGATTGCATGAAAAAGAAAAATGAAAAAATGCAAGGGGAATGTGATAACGGTCTTCAAATATTTGGACAGTTAGCATATAGAAAAGGACTCGTGCTTAGTTTATATTTTTCCAAGAGGAAAAACTAGGGCAGGCAGATGGAAAGTTACCGGTTGGCAGGCTTTAGCTCATCTTAAGGAAGAACTTTGTAACTATCTCAGCACTCCAAAGATGCAATGAATTGTCAGAGGGTTTGTGTTAGGTTAACTGGATGCCTTCAAACATCTCTTCAAACTCTGTGATTCTTTGCTTCTGTGAACATGTGCTCACACTCATTTCTTTAATAAATGTATTACTGTCCACTTATTTAATATCAACTACCAGGTAAACAAGAATGGAAATATCTTAAAATTACCATTTTTATATCATTTCGTCAAGAAATTGTGGCACTTTGGGTTTTTGTTGTTTTAGTTTTATCTAAGCACGAGAAACTCATTTAGACTTTCATCTACTCAACTCAAAATGTTTATATTCTATTATCAGTAAGATTACTGGGGCTGTCAAAATAAATCATTTTTAAAAACATGAACAGTTTAATAATAGACTAATAGAAATTAAAAGAATTATCTAGTTAGCAGGCCTACTAGAATTGGGGAGCACTTGACTGGCATTTATTTAAGTAATATATATGTCCTTCAAAATGATAAAATTAAGCGGGGTAGGGTGGATGAAATAAGAAAAGGTAAAACTTCCAGTTATAAAATAAATATGTCCTGGGGATATAATATACACCATAATAACTATAGTTAATAATACTGTATTGTATATTTGCAAGTTGCTGAGTAGGTCTTAAGTTGAGAGAAGATCTTAAAAGCTCTCATTATAAGAAAAAAAAGATTTTGTCACTATGCATGGTGATGGATATTAACTAGATTTGTGATGATCATTTTGCAATATACACAAAGAGCAAATCATTACATTGTACACCTGCAACTAATATCATGTCATATGTCAATTATACCTCAATAAAAAAGAAAGGGAAAAAGTAATAAAATCATTTTGCATCTAACTAAGCTACATATATTTTCACAAAATTAGGTGTGGAGGTTTGGTTCTCTTTGAAGTCTACAAATGAGAAAATCGAAATCATGAGACGTTTTCATCTTTTATGGAATAGGTTCTCCTTTCTTCTCTTGGTTCACCCGATAAAGTAACTTTACCTTTACTTGTTTCCCTCTGTTTGCAAGTCCTAAAGAAAGAGGATTGTTGAACACACCTCATCATTCCACAAGGGCAGCTGCCTTAAGCTGTAGAAATCGGCCTCTAAGTGTGGTTGATAAGAGAGGGTGTCACATCGCAGAGCACAGGGATCTTGAATCAGTGAGTCATACCTAACGCTTTAATTCATCATCATATGGTAATGAGCTAGACACACCGTGGTATGCGTTAACGCCCAACACTTTCCAATATTCCACTATGGTTTTTTGTGTGTGTTTTTGTTAAAGCTCAGCTTGTTAAGTGATACCAGCCCATGTTGTGTTATATGATCTTGCTGATACCGCAGATAAAATATAGCTGCCATGTATTTGGGTAATTTAATATGGCAGAAGGACTTTGAGAAAGTTCTGCTGTTCATGTGCTATTTCTGAGTAACAGTGACCCAACCTGATCCAGAGAAATTGAGTTAAACTCGGCGTGGTGTTTTCCATTCTGTTTTGTAGCAACGTGTTTCTGAGCTATGTTTAACCCCAAGAAAGCTAAAAACACTGACCAGGTCAGGGAGGAAAGCCCATAGATAGACCGTAATGTAAGAGTAAGTCCACTTCCCGCATCCTATATTAGTGCGGCCTAATAGTGCAGTATATTTTTGGCAAGTCATTTATGGTTTTTCTACTTCCATTTCCAATTTAGGGAACTAGTAGCTTCTCTTAGGAATGCTTTCTTTCTAAAATTATGGGATGAAAGAGACTGTATATGGCCTTCCTCATTTGGCTTATAATAGAAGAGTATCCAACCACTATCAAGAAATTCCAGGTGATCGAAAACCCTAAATGCCACCCAGAAGAGCTTTTCTGCCTTGTTCTGGAAGACTCGATCTAATGAACAATAACTAAGAGGCCAGGAGTGAAGACTGACAGAGACAGGCAAACTAGGCTATCTGAAGTTTTCCCAAAATGCTATACTTTCCCACTTCCATGCTATTCTCTTTGCTAGGAACATCAGACAATATCTTTTGGGAGTGGATTGGGGTATGACACTGATTCTTATCTATGTAAAGAAAAGGTAGGTTGTATCATAATCACCTGAAGAATTTTCTAAACACTTGTGCCTCTGTCCTCTGTACTTCCTGTCCATCTCCCTTGGGAACCCTGGTTTATAAAGTGCCAGTTAACTCCTGACAGGGTTGATGCTTTTACACATTCGATGGAAAGAAAGACAAGTGAAATAATAAATATCTGTAGTCACAAACTAACTCCTAGCTTTTCTCTCTTTTTTTCCATCTATCCTCTTCTTTCCTGGTATTTTTGAAGGAATGCTATATGGCAAGATCTCTGATGAGTGCTAGCGATGGAGAAATAAGTCAGCCTTCATTCCTGTGGAGGTCATGAGGATCTCACGAGGGAAACAAAAACGTATATAAACAATTCATTTAGTGGGAAAAAGTAAAGATAGAGCGTTCCTCTTGCATGGCCTCATTATGACTAGAGCGACACGTATATAGGAGTCAGAAGGTCCAAATGGAAGGGCAAATGCATGGACATCGTCTTCTGTCAATAGCCCTTGATTGATGTATTCAACACAAATCTCATACGTCTTCTCAGAGTCCTTCCCCTGGGCCCTTCATTCTTTGTTAGTCATTCTTTGTCGTGCTGAGTTGTTCCACCTCTTCCCAACTTGCTCGTGGAGCATGGAGTCTGGCTTCCTGACAGGCTACAAGAAGGCAGGTGTTGCAGCCTAAACCTTCAGAGAAATTAACTTCCCAGGGGCTGAACCTTGACCAGCGGGAAGCAAGAGGCCAAAGGGAATTCAACACGTAATTTCTCTCTTCGTTATCCTCTCCGCGGGCTGCTCTAAGATGTGATTCTCCTTGAAAACCAGAAATGTCTTTCCCTGGAGGCAAGCGAACAGACTTCTTGAGTAATCTGTTATGTATCTTTGTAACTTATCATAAAGCAGTAACCAGTTGAAGTAAGCCATCACATTACACTGTTTCCCATCTTCCCTTGTCTTGGGGTAACTTCTCTCTCAATTCCACTGTCCTTAGCTTGCACCTCCCAAATCAATTCTTGACATTTTAATCCTTGCCTCAGTCTCTGCTTTCTAAAAGATCCAGACTATCACAGTTCGATGTGTAAAAATCCAACGATTCTTCGCCCACTGATTAAAAAAAAAATGTTTTAAAGAAAAGAAACTGGATTAATTCCCCTTTGAAATTTTGTTTGTTTATATGTTAAAACCAAAATTACTTAGATACTGACAAATGATTTCCTAGTGATTATACAAGCACAAATGAGCAAACATTTATCCATTTTCTGGTAAGTGGGACTCGTCTATTCATGGTTTATTCACGAACCATTCTTAGCTCTGCCGATTATATAGAAGCTGTTGCTTGCTGTCTTTTCTTCCACAGTTAATCTCCTTCCTGGGTGTAAGACAAAGAACTTGAAAGGTATTGCAAAGTTGCAAGAGACTAATTCTCACACATTCATTTTAAAGTGGCCACTGCGAGCATTTTTCTCCCAAATCTAACCTTCTGCTTTCTGAACTAATCCCAGACATTCCCTATTCCTTCTGCTCTACATTCTACCTTAAAAATTGTGTTGTCACCTCTTTTTCATTGCTTTCATTCTTATCCTTTAATTCCAGTAGAAGCAAAGGTCTCTCAGGCACTGTCATTTGCCTTTCTCCTCACCTTCTTTCCAATGTGTGCACAATCTATATGAATTTTTTTCAAATGATTCTTTTTGGGGGAAATGCACAATAATTCTACAGCTTTTGTTTGACATTTTATGTATCGTACTTGAACCTCATCTCAGTGTCTTTCCTGATACCTATTTAAAATTTTCCAATAGCTACTAATGAATGTGTTCAAAAGACAAATTGTCTCAACTTGCAGTAAATACCAGTAATTCAAAGACAAACGATGTTCCAAGAAAATAAAAATTTTTTAAATACGACCACCACCCCACCCCCAACATCCCCCCACCCCCTGATCCTGCCAGCCCCGTGAGGGATAGTGGACTGTTCGGTTCACTGCTCTCCCCCCAGAACCTGGACACCTGCAGCTCGATGAACATCGTCACATGAGTGAATGGATCATGAATGTATAGAGCTCTATTTAAAATTCATGCACACCTATCCGGGATCGTGTCTCATTCCCGCGCCACCTTACAGGTGCAGTGTAAATGCCGCCCCTCTAAGAAGACTTTCCTGGGCTTTATCCCACCCCTAAGTCAACCTCCATCCTTTGAACTACTCTACAGTTTTATCCATCCATCTCTTGTGATATGTATCACTTTCTACATTTTTACTTAAATCTTTGAGTTCCAATCCATCTTTCCATTCTCCACTGCACTGAGCACAATGAACTGTGTGTGTGTGTGTGTGTGTGTGTGTGTGTGTGTGTGTGTGTGTGTAGATCATGGCTTATGAAACCAATTGAAACCATTACCTTTGGAAGTGCCATGATTATTCCAATCAAAATAATATGCATAGGTAACAGGAAATTAATCCTGTTAATACCTTGTCTAAGAAGAGAACAAATTTTTTCTTATGTGCTCAGCAATCGCTTTACTAAGTCACGTAATCCGTCCTAGAGCTTTGGGGACGGAGGGGGTGGAAATCAAGACACACGTGACATGGATATCATATTTCCCCACTGCAAGTGCCTCGGGCATTCATCTCCCGATTTATCTTCTACCACGCACATACTTAAGACAAATCGTATTATTATGATTATTATTTCTTATTAAAGGAAAACGGGGTTTCCCCCTGCTGCGTTTCTTCTGGGTGACCCCAAATCTGCTTTGAGGCCATTGCACTCACACTCACTCAGATTTTCCTCTAAACTTCTGGATCCTAAATCACCCAGATCATTAGCAATTTTCTTTTCCTTTATTGCATGATTTCTGTCTGCCCCTGGGTGGCTTTATTTTAATTAGGAGGGAAAAAAAAAATAAAATGGAAGAGTTTCAATTGTAAACACACGGAGGTTCTATTGGCAAAGACGAGTTTGGCAGAAGAAAGGGCCGAGGTCAGCTGAGCTGTAGTTTATTGGCCCGAAAACAAGAACCATTTTGAAGGAAATTAGGATCTTTTTTTTTAAAGTGACAATTTTCTCCATCAGGTAGATTACACTATTTCCTGTTATTTTATGATACTGATATTTTACTTATACATTTTCTCCAGCTCCCATAAAATTTTCCAGCTGGAGTGTACTTTTCTAATCCCTTTGTAAGCCTTTGGATTCAGTTTCTCTCTCTCTCTCTCTCTTTTTTTTTTCCTTCTTCTCTTTCTTTCTTTCTTTTTTTTTTTTAAGTGTCGGTTTCCAGCCACCTTTATCAGATACCAGAAAACATAAGTTTACATCTTAGCTAAGGAGCTTATCCACTCACAGAAATACAGCCCTGGAGGGCAAGAGGGTGGGGGTAGGAATCAGGCTTCACTCCTAAAGTTACCTTTGCCTGAAACCTTAGCTCATGCCTTGAACGGCTTACAACAAAAATCCTTGAAAATTAAGACGCAGGCCTTCCAGCCAGCGGAGAGCTGTTTTTCCACACAGGAGATGAAAGAGCAGGTACAGCTGAGGTTTCTTTCAAAGGGGAGGACCAGCGTTGGCTGTGCTCTGTAGGAAAAGAAAAATAAAGCGAATGTCCTTTAAAAGCTTAAAGAGTAGCGAGAGGATCTTTTTTCTCCCAATCGCTCCCAGTGGGCCTGTAAAGGGTTCCCAGGCAGAAACCAGGCGGAGGAAAAAGAAAGAGACAGAACAAAGACCCAAGCATCGCGTGGATAACGTTACAGGCCGGTTGCCACTCACGTGATGAGATTTCATTACTGATGGCACAGAGCGGGGGACGGTTCTCTCGTGATGGACGCTGCTTCCTGTTTCTGGAGTCCAGTGGGTCGTTTCTTTCGTGCCTACGGCATGGCCGAGCCGTTGGGCCATCCCTTGTTCATCTTTGTTTATCGGCCTTGCTGTGGTTTGACTTTTCCCACGCTGGACCTATCCTCATCCTCCCTCCCGTTCCTGGTGGGCCCTATGTCAGTCGTTCTGCCATGACTTCTGGAATTTTAATAGCATCCCAGGAAGGTTTGTTTAGAGAAAAATATGGGAATGTGAATAAACATGTTTACCCGAATTTTCAAGTGGCGAAGCTGGGAACAAATACTGAATTCTGAAAAGGGGGAGCGCTTCCGCTGTCCAAATGGATGAGAAGATGGACAGACTGCTGGTTGTGTGGGCACATCCGGGGTCTGCATCACGTTTGTGCACGTCCAGGGGGACCCCTGGAGGGGGCTCCATGAGTCAGGGGGACAGGAAACCTAAGGGATGCTCAGGAACCTCTAGTGGGGAGAAAGCAACATCAGTAAGGACCAGTAATGATGCCTTCTTCCTTCTCAGCGTCTGGAGTATAATTTCTGTGTTAGGGTCCAGGCTCTCTGCTTCCTTCCACAGGCAAAGTTAACACAAAACATCAACAACCATCTAGATAGTTCATACCAAAGAAAAAGTACCGAGGAAACAAAACTTCACTGTATTTTCATTCCAAGTGTACCTTGATTGCTCATCTACCTACACCATGTTCAAAAAACTTCCTGACATATTAAAGACTCAGTTAATATTTGCCCAGTGGAGGAATGAATGAGTGAATGAGTAAATGGAGCAAATTTCAGGGTTCCACTTCACTCTGCACTTTGCCTAAATCAATAGCACCTCCGCACCTGAATTGAATCATTTTATATTGAACGTTTTACTATCTTCTCCAAATAGTTCACGAAAACTTCCAAAACATTGCCAGCTGTTTAGAGACACTTAAAATGGCCTATTTTTTATGATGTCGAATTCTTGCAAAAGCAAAAGCATGTATTGAAGTTATGGAGCTGGCCAAACAATCACCCAGTTTTTGGTGACAAAAACTATCAAAGCTGAGTTTTTTTTTTTCTGGGCACTAAAATGATCTCTTGGAGAAGAATATCAGATGGGAATTATCTAGAGAATAGTTTTCTAAAAGGGAATGATTAGCGTCATGTTAAAGACAACATTCAGGGAGATGCATATTCACCGATTAAAATTCTGGTAATGACTTCTTCAGTAATTTAAATTAACATTTTATCATCGCTCTGTATGGTGGTCATGTTTGGAATCCAATCTTTCTCATCTTTTCTTTCCCCCGTGTAGAAGGGGGAAAGTTCATTAACTTCTCTGGACCATAAACACCTTATCAGTAGAAATATTATACAGTCACAGCTGTATGGCAGAGTAGTTATGATAATATGATTGGTGAAATATATCAGAACACTGAGCCATTGGACTTATTCCCTGAAGATCAGAGAAACAGATCTACAAATAAGGCAATAGGAACAACTCAAGAAATAAAAATCTCAATAGCCTTCAGAAGTAATGCTCAAATGTAAAGGTGCCTACGATACTCTTAGTGGTAAAGTCTGAGCACTATCCACATCCGAAGTGAGCAGCTGTAACACAGTTCCAGACCATTGATATTCTGCACACATGATGGCAAAGGTTTATCAGACTTATCAATGTTCAAAAAAAAGCACACATCAAACATGTATAAATATTCTCTGACTCTGGATTGCAAGAATCATGTCTGTAAGAAAAACTGGCCCAGGGAATCAGGGCCAGTTTCATTTCATACAGCTTCTCCTCAGATGGGTGGTCTCATTCGTTCTCCATGATGCTTTCAGGAATGCTTCTCCACACATCTCCCTGGTTACTCTAAGTTGTCAGCCTTTCACTTCAAAATGATATGATGTAAATAAGGGGACAACCTTTTTCCTCTCTCTGCATCCACATTGTCAGAGTAACATGTTTGCAGTTCTTGATGCTAAGCTGAGATAAATCCGACCTCCAAGGAAAGACAAGGTGAATGTCCAGTGGGAAGGAATGGAAAAAGGTCTCGTTAGACCGATTTTCTGAGGCAATTGAGCAATCCATGGGATTTACTTAGCCAAATAATATGTAAGTGGATCAGTTAATGCTTTCAGATAGTGTTAGGGGGAAAAAAATTAAAAAGCTGGGGTTTTTTTTTTGTTCGTTGGTTTTAAATCGTGGTAAAAATAACACCTGACATAAAATGTGACATCTTAACCATCTTTAAGTGTATAGTTTAATAGTGTAGAGTGTATTCACACTGTTGTGTAGCAGATCTCCAGAACTTCTTCATGCCCATTAAATAACTTCTCTCTCCCAGCCCCTGGCAGGCACCATTCTACCCTGTTTCTATGAATTTGATTTCTAGATATCGTGTCTAAGTGGGATCACACAGTATTTTCCATTGTGATTCACTGAATTCACTTAGCGTAAGTGCATCTCGTTTATTTCACGTAGAATAAATGAATCCTGAAGGTCTGTTCATGTTATAGCCTATGTCCAATTGTCTTCCTTTTGAAGGCTGAGTAATATTCCACTGTATGCCTATATCACATTTTGTTTGTCCGTTCGTCCATCAGGAAGCTGTCCGATGTATTGACAGAATTCTACAAAGATATTTACTAGTTTGTGGTCACTGTGCAGACATAACATCTCCTTCCCCTAAAATAAGTGATACTTTATATCAAAAAAGGAAAATGGAAAGTGATTGCTTATATTGTGTCTCCCATAAAAGGTGCTTGCCCTCCCCCAATCAGTCCATAAATATTTTGACTTTTCAGAATGTAGGTGTCTGAATCATTATTTTCTATCACCCATCTGATATGAATGAAAAGAGATTAGAAACCTAAAGTTTTTATGTGTAGGCCAAACTCGAGGTCTATGCTTCTGGCAATTCAGGCTGTTACAGTACAGCACTGGCTTTTGGATCTTAAACCTTAAGGAAACGTAGCTTTTCTAAGTGTATTACTGTAGCCCTGGTCTACCCCTGCGTTGCTCACAGTTACCCCCTGTGAATGTACCCATTTGTGGCAGCTAATATGCTTAATAAAGGGAGCAATTTTTCTCCTTTGCTATATGTCACCTGTTACCCCAGTTACACTGTAAGTGTGACAAGGGGCCTAGAGGTGGGAAAATCGCTAATTTGGATTTAACGGTTGCAGGATTGACAGATAAAAGAAGGACATCAGGTTCAATGTGGGTTCCAGATAATCGACCCAGAATGTTATAAGTATGTTCCATGCACCATTTGGGTTATACTTATGCTGTTGGTTATCTAACTGACATTTAACTGACCATCCTCTCTTGTTATTGCTAGATCTGACAGTCCTAGGTGGTTCCCACCCCTACTCATAGGAATTTGAACAGCAAGAGGCAGATGGAAGAGACAGGTGAGTGAAAGTGTGGTGGTGTTAGGGTAACTGTAGAAAATTGACAGCGAGGTCCTTTGGGAAGGTCACTAAGGTCCGTCATCCTCGGGAGAAAGCCCCCCGTCCCAGCCACACTGCGGAGAGCAATGAGGCAGGCTCAACAGCGGGTGGTGTAACCCTCGGAGCCTCACAAGCCACCCCGAGCTGGGACAGGGCACAGCCAAGGTCACTGGCACCTGGAGAGGCTCCAAGGCCACCAACCAGAGCAACAGCTACAGCTGCCAAGCACCTGATCAGACGCTGGCCTCATCAACCACAGGGGAAGAATTTTATTTTCTTCTAAGAAGCATCCGAGAGCTTTCCAGGTCTCCCGCCAAGGAGCAGAGAGTGGATATTTGGAAACTGAAGTTCTAACGATTCTGGTGATGGGGGCTCACCTCAAAACCTCTTTTCAATCCCATGGCTATGCCCGCTGTGTTTCCCCCCAACACACACACACACACACACACACACACACACACACACACACACATACACACACACTTCCAAAAGGCGTCCCTGCCATCTGCCTCTTCGGGTTCAGGTCCCTGCAAATAAGGGTGAACTGTCAACAACAACAGAAGCAACAGAGTGACATTCTCAAAAGCCAGACCTAACTGGACCCCTTGGGAGCAGAGAGTGTTTTGTGTTTACTATCGATTTCCCAAAGTGGCTGCCAGCATCACTCTTCCCATCTTGCCTTCCAATACAGACACCTCCAATATAGACAATACAAACCGGGATACCTCACGGAGCTCCCCAGTCTTCCAGGTATAAAGGGAAACAGTTTGAAGTTAAAGAGATCTTAGGGATCCGAAAATAATAAAACCCATCCGTGCCCCCAAATGCAGTATAGACGGGCCTTCCTAAAAATACCAGAGTGACAGTCGTGAACATAACCTTCTGTTTTTGAGGCCCTTCCCTTCCTGTGTCCTTAAGAGAAAAATGAGAATGATCAGAAATGGCATCAAAAAGCCAAGACTCTCTTCACATCATCTCTCTGTCTTTGGGCTTCGCTCATATTCTCTGTTCTAGAAGCTTGACGACCTGGAAAGCGGGTGAGACATCATCCACCCACTGCACGTACCTGTCTTTAAAAACACAAGGTCCATCAGAAGCCAGACTTTAACACTGACGTGGGCTCTGAACGCTCATCCGTCCTGGGTCTCTTAGGAGAGGGAAGAGAGCATGAAAATGAAGAATCAGAGCGAGTGACACAAGTCACACTCTGGGTGCAAAAACCTAGGCTTCGGGTTTATCCCATGGAGGAGAAACGCTAGCCAGCCGCTCTGAAGAAAATCGCTCACGACGCACGACTGAATTTTATTCTTCTTGGGAACAAAACCAGAAAGAGCGAATTGAATTAGGCCTTTAAAAAATAATAATAATAAGGCTGATTCCATCCTTTGCTGAGGGAGCCTGCGATTGACAGCGGCAGTGCAGAGAGCAGTGGCTCGGGGTGGGGGCGGTTTGTGGTCACCTCTGCGTGAGCTGACTGCCTGTGCGGGGGAGCTGAGGATGCTGGGAAGTGCCTGTTGGGTCGATCTGCCTGGCAAGCCCAGGGTTGCCAGTGTCCGTTAACAAAGCCATCTACGCAACTGCCCAAGGAGCTAGAAGACAGATTTGTGAATAAGCTCTATCAGTGGCAGTTTGCAACTTCGGTCAAAAAGATCCTCAAAATGTAGAGCTGAGCAGAACCGATCGGCTCCTGAGAAAATAACGCAGAGCCCACAGCCAGCCACGCCCGGCGAGTGTCTCATCTTGGTTCAGTGCTGTGTAGGTTACAAGACTATTTTGCACACACATTCTCCTTTGCTTCTCAGAATGCATGTGTGAGGTGGACACTACAGGTCCGATTATGTGTTTAAAGGAACCAAAGATCTTATCTTTCTACCCCTCCAGACTCGTTTCTCACCATATTCCTCCTGTCGCTGCCGCCTACCCGCCCAGCCCCCACTGCCTCCCCCCGCAGCCCCCACCTGCCATCCTCACGGCCCAGGATCCCAGCAAACTAAAATTCTCTGAATTAAAATGCTGTGCTATCAGCTCTCTCTTCTCTTTCAGTTAAAAAAAAAAAAAACTACTACTAATAATAAAAGAAAAAAAAAGAGACACAGTGTCTCCTTTGCAAAACATGTTTTCCTCAAATATTCATGGAAAGTTTGAAGTCTCCAGCTTAAAGCATGAGAACGCTTTATTTGACCCTTTGGGGCAGACGTATCCTCTCCGTGCTGTTCCAGGCTCCTGCTGTGTCCCCAAAATAGCCCTCGTTACATTGAATTGTAATGATTTGTTTAGTGGGCTGTCTTCTCCACTCAGATTTAAATCCCATGAAGGCAGAGATCATGCCCCGTGCTGAAAACACTGCCTAACGTACGTGCCAAAAAAATACGTGTTGAAAGAACAAATGAAGTGACTTCCCCAGGACCACAGAGGTGAATGTCAAGCCTGGAGCTGGCACCCGGGCTCTGATTCCGGTAAGGGGCCAGTGGTTCATGCGCTTGGACCGATTTATGTGTTTTCGGGATGAAAGAGGGAAGGGACCAGGTCAGAGGATGTTCTGGAGAACTATGAGTACGCGGAGAACTCTCGGTAAATATGCATCAACAAAATGTTACAATTCGCTGGGCGCATCTTGGCTATCTCACCAAACTGTTCACAAGGAATGAAAGTCACACTCTTGACCTCAGCCCAGTGGAAACTGCAGCCCCAACATGAGAAACACACCCTGTGATTTAAAGATGAGCCATAACGTGCTTCGAAAAGTGTCCAGCGAGGATTCTGCCATTATCTCTTCCTTCGCAAAAGCAAGCTCTGTGTTCAAAGTCCAAACGACACAGCTGGCTCACGCACGCTGTTCTGTGCAATCTGGGCCTATGAGCTCATCCCTGAGCAAGGTGAAAAGTATCTGATGTTGTCTCGTCATCAAGGACTCAACCACATCAGTCAACATTCCCCACCGGTATCAAAGTCATGTTTAACGTGTGTATCTATCTGCAGCTATTACATCATCCTTTAAAATACGTCTGTCTTTCTCATTTGCTATCCCTTTGTATGCACCTACATAAGCATTCAACTCTGCTCTCAACCAAATGTTCCCGACTGATGTCTTTTTTCCACCTTGGAACAGAAGCAAACGACTTGCATATGAACTCTATTCCCCTCATTTCTTTTTTCGGCCAATCCAGTTAAATAATTGTCTCCACTGCTTTCCTCCACCGAGATGACCAAAGTGGATCATTATCTCATTTTGAGCAGATGTGATAACATTCATTTTGTGACTCAGAAGCTAGAGCCTCGCGTATGATCACAAGTATACAGGCTCAAAAATCAGCTCAGCTCCAGCAGACACCATCTCGAATCTTTCCTTCGAATGCAGACCACACACTTCTAAAAAGATAGTTTGATTATTTGTAGGGGACACTTAAGCTCTAACTCTTTCTCTTTCCTGGGAAGAGAGGAGAATTTCACGTCACTCCCAAGCAGGCAAAAAATGAGAGAAATGTTTTTGTCCTTTCTTTCATTCACTCCCTAAGAGCGAAAGAGTGAATTATCAGATTGGCGGGGATGGAAGAGGGAACAGAACACGTGTTTCCTTGCCCCTTGGGGCAGATTCGAGTTTGTTCTCCAACTGGGCTCCCCGTGGGGCGAGCACGCTTGGCCAGAATTTGCTCTGCCAGGCACAGGTCTGCAGCTCGGCAAATCGGTTAAATTTGGGGTGTTGGAGGGGGGAGCAGTTAGGAAACCTGGTTCCAGCCTCTCCCGTAGGCCATGTTTTCCAATCAATTTCCAATCCCAAAGCCAATATTCATTATCTTAGCTCATCATCTATCTGCTTTAGAGTACAGAGGAAGACAAGGATATGATTAATTACCAAATCTCGAGGAGTGTCTAATTTTCTGTTTCCTCTTAGAGCCCCTGGCTGAGCACATGGCTTACATCTCAGGGTCACCAGGTAAAGTGCAGGCGACTGTAATCTTAGATACTGTATATAGTATGAATCCTGCTGCTTACAAGGTTTGCGACCTTGGGCTAAATAAATTAACTTTTTTTTTTGCCTCAATTCTCTCACTTCAAAACAGGACTCAAAAGTGCATAGCCACCTTCTTCTGTTTTCAGGAGAATGTAATGAGTTAATTACTTAGAGCGTCCAGCACCGTCTCTGGCATGTATAGGTCTTGGTTGGAATCCTGGCTTGAATTTGTCACTTACCAACATTAAGATGTTTCCCCAAAGTGCCCGTAAAGATTGAGCTAAGGAGAGGATAGGGGACGTTATCTCCATGAAGCACGTCATGTTTATCCAAGGAGAGAGTGCGTCATCTCAGATAAATACCCAGGTAGTTCGGCGTCACCATACATGGCTCTGCTGCACTTATATTCCTCCTGGCGTCTTGCTCCATAACTCTGTTAAAAAAAGAAAAAGAAAATGTGTATAAGGAGAAGCCCCTTTTGACTGTAAAGTTAAAAGAAATGCTGCTTGGTCACCCATCCAGCAGAGACAATGAACCATGATCTTCCCCCTGAAGCCAGAAGCCTGGAGCCAGTCTCTTGGAAAACCAAACCAGGGGAGACTCCGAGGTGGTCAGCTCTCGGGAGCAGATCTGCGTGGGTGACGTAGCTGAGGTAAGGGGCTCCCCTGGCTACGTGGGGTCCTCGTGTTGGAACAAACACCTTTGAAAGGTAAGGGTAGTCTTTGGAATTTTCCCTCTCTTCGACACTGAAGCTGAGGATGTCCAGGATTTCTTTATCCTGCCCTCTTGTGCAATTTCCTTTGGACTCCCGGCTCCGTCGGGCTCTGCTTGTCATCGCTGCGTGTTCTGTGGGCTGCCGAAGCCGGCCTTTGTCCCTCCCTGTTTTAAGTTTCCTCCTTATCAGGCAGCTGATCTTGTTTCTTCCCTGCTCAGTGGTTCGAGCGTCAGGACCGCGGTCCCCAGACATGCCGGAGCCGCGCCGCGGAGTCCCAACGGGGCTGGAGGGGTCCCCATTCTCTCCTGAGACGTTTGCCTTTCTTCTCGGAGGCTCACATGGCAGAGACAAAGGAGTGATTTCCTCTGAGTGGAAAAGCGGTTCTGCCCTGACAGAATGCCCTGTCCTGTTAAAGGAGAAGAATTGGGTTTCAAGTGGAAGTTGTGTGTGTGTGTGTGTGCACGTGTGTGTGTGTGTGTGTGTGTGTGTGTGTGTGTTTTCTGATGCCACCTGTCAGCAGGACACAGCAACATTTTCTGGATTAATTCAAACTCACGGCTGACCAGAGTACTTGCATCTTCCTTACCTTCTTGTTAACTCTGTCGAGGACGGAGCCCCTCGATCACCAGTTAAGGATGAGGATTGACGTGCAAACGCGAGTGAACAAAGTGATACCTTGTCTAAAACACTGGTTCTCCCAGAAGTAGACCCCTGGTCTCTTTCTACCTCGGTGCACCCCAAAGATATGACGCACACCAACACAACACAACAGGGGCTCTGGGCGACGGCCATTGCTACAGGCTTTACGACTCACCGACACTGACTCCTTTTCAGAGAATGAGATTTGTTGGGCCGTGGACACGGGGAGGATGGGGCGAAGCAGGCAGCCGTCCACAGCACTGAAGATACATTTGGAGGGCTTTTTAATCCTGCTCAAGACAGAAGCGAAGCCGCTTCTGTGTAGTGCTGGTGCAGAGCCACTACACCGTGGAGACTGTGGGTACCGCTAACGTACCGATCGTTCAAGCCACTGGCCTTGAGAGTGTCAGACGAAGCCACCATCACTGCCTTCTCAGATGCTAGCGAGCTCAGCTATCACTACAAAGCGGGCAGAGACCCCTGTGCAAGCACCAGGCAGAATATGGCGTGGATGAATGTGAAGTCACAAAGATAGGAATCTGGTCACCATTCATTAAGAGGTCTTGTGTGCCCCACACAAAAAGAGGGATTTTATACACAATTCATTCGTAAACCTTCTCTGTGAGGTGTTAGCGTACCGTTCTCAAGAAGAGGAAACAAACAGAAACTCAAGAGTGTGTAAATAACTCGGTCGCACAGCTGCTAACTCTGAAATCCATTGCTCTTTCTACAGCATCATATTCTCTTCTTTCTCCGTCTCCTACAAAACGTTCAAGACCCACAGGTAAAGTTTCCAGCCATTGGACAGATGGCCAACCCTCGCCCGGGGGTTGCCTGCCTGGGTTGGCACTTTGTCAGCAGTGACATATTTGGAAGCGTTCTCAGAGCTCAGAGCTGGGTGTTTCTGGCTAATGTTATAATCAAGTATGCTAAGCATGACTCAGAGGTGAACTAATAAAAGTGCTCACGAAGGAGCCCAAACAGCTTGCTCGTTCCCAGAGACACGTGGCAGGAGGATGGGACCACCGTTCTCTAGGCGCAAATGACGGTCAGAGCCTGAAGCTAGACGAGGCCCCACTCCGCCCAACTCCCAGAGGAAAAGCTGGGTTCCTGGTATAGTCCCGGGCAGTGATGCTCGTGGTGTGACTCCTGGTGGCAGCAGCACCTGGGAACTTGCTAAAAAAGCGAATTCTCCAGCCAACCCCAGACCTGAGGGGAAAAACTCGGAGGGTGGAGTCTTGGCAATCGTGTTTTGATGAAAAGCCCTCCAGGTATTCCAAAACACATTAAACTCTGAGAACCACCGCGCTTTCCTTGATAATTCCATCGCTCGTTGGTCTCGTCTGTCAGCGAAGCCGTAAAGATTGAGTGATCACCAGCTGTCCCAGACTTGGTAGGACTATAAAAGAATCTTTCTCCCCTCAAGGAGTTACACGCAGACATGAAGCAAGTCCCAAACAATTCGAGTGAGCACACAGTCCCATGCTGTGCGGTACGATGCAGACGCAGAGCGAACCATGTGGCGTTACATATGGTTAGCAGAGATCAGCCAGTTATGATGTAGGTGAGCAGGGAAAATGCATAGTCAAACGCCACTTCAAACGACGCACGAGATGTGTGGTTTGCTAAATCGCTATAGTAGCCAACAGCTGGCCCGATGCTAATCCTGCAGACATGGGGTGGGTCTCGGAGAAAAGCATAAAGGACATAAAACTTAGAATCACAAACAGTTCCAGATTCTACGTGTAAGTGCCTCTGGCTGCACACCAAAGACTTGTGTGCTCAGCGTGGGAAGTCCCTTTGGCCATGCGTCCAGCCGGACTTGTGTCCACAGAGAGTGGTCTCCACACTGAGGAATTTAGTCACAGGGTCTGGACACATGGGGTAGTAGATAAGAGAGGTGTATTGGGACTTGGCCCTGGACTGAAAGAATTGAGGTGTCACGCTCGGTCAACAGAGGACTGGCTGTCACTTAAACACTCACTGAGTTCCTTCTGTATATGGAATATTTATTGGAGAGAGGAGGTAGTCAAAACAGTACCCACTTCTGAGAAGTTCGAAAATCATCACAGAAATGCCAAAAGCAACAAATACACAATTAGAAAGCACAAAAGCAGAAGCATGTAACTACAGACCGTCTTAACTGAGCAGAGTTACCCCAGGGGTGACTAGAGCCAGGAACTCTTAGCAAAGGAAAATACAGCTGAAGGATAGAACATTAACGGATGGCAAAGATGTAATTTTAAGGAAAGGAAAATCGAATAGATGACGGTTAGAGGAAAGAAGGATGAATACATAAGGAAGAGCAAGAGCATCTTTTGGCTTGAGGATAAAAACATGGACCATGATGTGAGGAGGGACGGGAGGGTCCGGGAGAAGGGGCCTTGAACTCTGTTGTCTAGAAACGTAACTGTCTCTTTAAATACATTCCGAAGTGGACAGAGGATGCTGGCCGGCATCGTGCTGTGGCAGACATCACGCCCACAAAAGGACTTCCCGTTGGACACGAGTGCTGAGGGCCCAAGGCCGTCCATCTGCTCTGTGGTTAGGGAATGCGAGGCAAAGAGGAGAAGACCGGAGAAACGGCAGAACAGAAAAATGACAAGGGCCCAGGGGAGAAGCCCCCGGCCCACACTCAGGCCCCCGCTGCCATCATCCTGCACCTGGATTACGGTGGCGGTGGCCCTGGGAGCCACCAGCTTCGCCCTGCAAATCTTCCCCACACCCTGCCTTCCTATGCAGAACCGTCTTTCACGAGGGACACGTTGCCTCCCTGAGCACCTTCAGGTCTCCACTCAAATGCACCCTAATCAAAGAGACTGTCCCTAATCAGCCTATCAGGAACAGCACCCCAACCCCAGCCCTTCCAACCCCCTCATTTACTTTACTTCCGAGTACTTAACACTAACATGTGTGTGTGTGTGTGTGTGTGTGTTTGTTTATTCCCTAGTGATCAGTCCCCTCACCAGATGAGAACTGAAACACCCACGTGTTTTGAAAGATGACACTGCGATACAAATGTCAACTGATCTATTCATTTACTCATTTAGTCATTCGATAAATATGCCCTTAGGGCTTATCTGCCCAAACCTGAAGCTCTGTGTGAGAGCAGGTACTTGTTTTTTGTTCGATGCTATATTCATAGCGTATAACATAGTAGCAGGCCCTCAGCGCATGTTTGTTGAATGACTACATGAGTACATACATCAGTTGGCATTTGTATTACAATGTCATCTTCCAAAACGTGTGGGCATTTCGGTACCCCTGGGCTGATCTCGAGCACACCCCTGTAACACGTGGTCCTGATTCACACAGCTTCTACCTGCAGGCGGGCGGGTTCCTGCATGGGCTATCGCACACGGAGTGGACCTTCAGTGCCTGTCTTAACGCAAAACATCCGTCATTCAATGCAATTTTATGTCGGAGGAAAGGCTCGGCTGCTTTAAAAGCAGAATCATCAAAGCAGTGAGCATAAAGCAGCAGCACCCCAATATCCAGAAGACTTTCATCTGGGGGATTGTGGGTGCTGGTCTCGTTTCCACATCTTTTTTCCAGGACTTCTAAGCAGCCCAGAAGGTCCATTCTTTCTCTTCCCTTTAAAAATAACATTCTGCGATTCCCATTAATAAACACAATGATGATGATGACGATGACGATGACGATGATGATGATGATGATGATAGGTGAAATGACTTTTTTCTCTCTGCCCATTTAAATCCCCTGCTAGACGCAGTTTGTCAATCAGCAACATTTATTGAGCATCATGCGTCGTACAGTACGCCAGGTGCCAGGGGAAATAATAAAGGTTTGTGTTATAAAGTAATTACCTTGGCTACGGAAAAACACTCAATAAATATGTGTTGAGTGATTCATTATCGAACCCTTTGGTTTCTGGATTCACACTTTTATTCCGTTCTTCTTTGTTCATTTTTATTCTAAATCCAAGGCCCATTTTATTTAAAAAAAAAAAAAAAACTTTTATTACAACCCGGTGAAAATAACTGATGGCATGAATTAGGATTAAGGATTATAGTCATATTTCGCTTGAAAGCATAAAATAACTAAGAAATACTATAACTGACTCGCCCTCACCAAAAAGAACCTTCTGGGCTGCAGCAATATGAGAAAGACAAGGACGTACTCGCTTCCTGTGTACAAGCAACTGTAATGTAGACTCAGCTAATTCAGATGGCGTGACGTGACCGTTCAGAGGAGCCTGAATTGAATTGTGTTCTCACCCTCTCTGTTTTTAAGGAGTTTTGTGAGAGAACAGATGGTTTAAACAGGAGTTTAAGCAAATAGTCGATCTACTTTAAGGGAAAGTGGCAGACAGTGCTGGCTGCCGGCTCATAAGCATTTTCTTACCTCCTTTCCAAAGTCTTCACAGCTCAAGGTTCTTGGATTACCCAGCAGGAGACAATGAGTGTCAAGTGGAAGGCGATGGAGCTGTTTTTCTAATGAAAAGAGCCAAGCTCAGCCTGCAGGCACCTTGTGCCCTGCCCCATCTCCGTTCCTCAGCCTTGCAGGTAGAATGGTGGGCCGGGAAGCTGGGAAAGGCCTCTGGCTGGCCACACCAGTCCTGACCTGCCCCTAACGACCTGAACCACAGCTTCAGACCTTCTGGAAACCACTGCGGTCCACTTTCCGTTCCATGCAGGCAGACGGAATCCTGACTGACAGACTGGGTCTGAGGACCCAGTTTGTGCACAGTCTGATGCTGACATTACAGACGCACCATAAACCAACCTGTTCTCTCTCGTTGTACGTGTCAGCCTGTGCCACTCGGTCAGCCTGCTTCGTATCACTATTATTAACTATAAAATGTCACTTTTAAAAAATAATGTGCGATTTAAAATTTTTCAGACGTGACCCACATTTATATGATGGTAGAATTATTTTCATCTCAGAATCTAAGTATCATTTTTCAGTTATCCGTCAAAAATCTATGTGGGCAACAGAAGGAAGAGGCGTCTACCTTTGGCGTGTGAGCACGTGGGTTTCGTAGTCATAGAAACCGGGCTCAGATCCTGGCTCCGCCCCTTCCATGCTCTGTGACCCCGAAGGGTTCTTCTCCTCCCGCCATCCCGTTCATCCTGGGCCTCCCTGTCCATCCCGGCAGTGACCACACCACCCTGAAATCACAAATCTACTTGTCTTGCTCCTCGACTGAACAGTGAACGCTTTGAAATCAGGGACAGTATCCTAAACGACCCTGTCCCCTCCCAGTCTTGAGCTCAGAGCCTACCGCCTAGAAGGTGTCCCATGGAATTTGTTGAATATAAAAGTAAACAATTCTGAAACATAACTGACCAATTGACTTGCTAATATGACACATCCCCACAAAGGGAGTTTAGAAGGCGGGATTGGAAGGTTTGGGAGGGAGCTGAGGAGGGAGCAGCCAGAGGGAGGGCATTCCCCACTAAGAAGGCTCTCGCCAACGCATCCCTGTCACCCACCCTCCAGTGGAAAGGCCATGTGCTTCTCCGTCCCTGTCTTGCTGCTTCTGAGGGCAACATGTGGGAACTGAAGAGGCTACTCAGTGGAAATCAAAGTCATTTTGAAACAAGTGGATCCTTTGGACCCAGAGGCCATCGCATTCCTTTGGCTTGGCTCCCTTCCTCTGCATCTGTGGAGGACTCTGGGCCTGGGACAGGAGGGCGTGGAGGGAGGTGGAGCCCCCTTCTCCGCACAGACGGCGCCGGTGTTAGCATCGTGGAGCTGCGTGCCACGTGCACCTGGGCCACCAGATGGGAAGTGGGGCAGACGGAACTGGGTGGGGACCGGGCCTCTCCCGACAGAGTGAGCGGGCGGCTTCTCTGAGACAAGAATGCACATGCTGCCGTTGAGTCAGAGCACCCACGACCCAGACGGAACACCCGCGTCGTCCCAGAACAAGAAACAAAGCCCACGACTCCTCCAGGAGCCACGAAGGGAGGAGACAGCCCACAATGACACCTAAGGTCCCTGCTGAGAACTCTTCTATCAGGCGGGGGGCAAACCACCTCCCGCGTTCTCTCTCACAGCAGCCTGGCGAGATGGGCACCTACCTGTGTGTGACAGGAAGCACAGCTGGAGAGCGGTGGCACCCGGATTCTACCTTTGAGCCTCGAGTCCAAAGCTTATGCCTTTCAGTGCTCTGACAGAGCTCCTGAGAGAGCCGAGTCTAATAGGAAACACACTCACTCACATGCACATGTTTGCACATTCACACATGCTCACATGTGCATCGCTCGTAGGTATACCTGGACATACGCGCATGCGTGGAGTTAGCCAAGGGCAGAAAACACGGTGTGTTTAAAGGGTCTGCAGAGAACAGAGACCTAGAGACACTTTCCAGAGCGTGAGGTGATTCCCCTGTGTGGAACTAATTAAGAGATCGACGGCGATGGCTCGTTACCAAACGCTTCAAAACGCTTTTGGGTCTGAAGACGTTGCTTGTCTCTGGTTGGTTTTGTTAAGGGGCAGCCGAGACCTGACCTATTTTAGGCTTTGAAAAAGTCTCATCTCATTTCCTAGGTTTTTTGTTTGTTTGTTTTTGTTTTTGTTTTTTGTTTTGTTTTGTTTTGTTTTACTCCTTCTGTGACTCACGATGTCACAGCCAGGGAACAGATGGTCCATTGAGAGCTTCTGCTTCTGCTTGAAGTGCTTCAGCTAAAAGAAGGGACGTCTCCTCTCTCCACGCTGTTTTCAGGTTCTGAGATAGTTTCCACTTTTTTTTTTGTTCCCACAGCCAACACCAGCAACGCAGACTACGGGGTCAGGTAATGGAAGCAACAGACCTGGAGATCAGTGCCAAAACTGTAACCACCCCGTCGGCTCCAAAGGAAAAGATTCATTAAAGTGACACATGTTCATATTATCAAATTCGAAATACTTGTTTGGACATCAGAGGTCGGAAAAACACCGCATCCTGATTAGCTGGGAGAGTCTCACTTCTTTCAGATCTTCCTTCCTCATTTTTATGGCGAGTCAACTTTCAGAGAAATTCTTTCCCACTACTGTCTGCTGATCACATCTCTAAAGCATTCAAAACTTTCACTTGTTTCCTATAAGAAGAAATGGGAAGCACGACCACAAATATTTGTGTAAATGTCACCATGTATTATGGGAAGCTTTGTTCAGTCGCCGAGAGAATTACTGTGGCGAGGAGACCAGCTGGACCCCTCTCAAATGCTTCCTCCACGGGTCACGCACACCCAGACACGCCCACGCACGCCCTCGCTCTGTCTCCGTTTTTCGAAAGTGGGAGTGATGGTCCCTTTCTTCTACCTTCTAGAAGGGGCATGTTCCTTTTGGAGTGATTTCAAGCCGAAAGGGAGAGGGAAGTGAGACAGCTGGTCTCGTCCACAGAAAACAGACAACAAAACACAAAGCGAGACAAAGCACCTTCGAAGGAGGCCAGTCCGGCATCCTGGCTCATCATTCACCGA
Source organism: Macroglossus sobrinus (assembly GCA_004027375.1). Lineage (NCBI taxonomy): Eukaryota > Metazoa > Chordata > Mammalia > Chiroptera > Pteropodidae > Macroglossus > Macroglossus sobrinus. The sequence continues at coordinate 165,862 of PVKZ01002926.1, forward strand.
AAAGGAAGAAGGATGCAAGCGAGGCAGCTGCGTTTGCGTTAACTCTTTCCTGGAATGCTCTGAAGCCGATGCCCAGACTTTCATGTTTATGGAATTAGATCATAAACGGGACCAAGCTCGCCGTTCAGTCATTTGTCACCAAACGGCAAGAATGCAGTGTCCTAACATGGAAAGAATGTCATGCCCTAAACATTTATTTCTGGCTGTGTCTTTCCCAGCCTTGAGATCAAAACTTCGGCTGATAGATAAGCCGAGGTCGTGGACCCCTTCTCCCTGCCCACGCCTCACCTCCCCCGAGAGACAGCAAGCACTCTGCTGCCCAGACCCGCTCCTTCGTTCCTTTGTTCCTTCGTTCCTTCGTTCACCTTCCCCATATTTTAGCCCAGCAGGGGCTGCAGTGACCTTTGACCTCGGGGATGTTTATACAGAAAGCCTCCCTTGCGTTTTCTCACACTCATTCATCCCTCTGGGAGGACCTGGATTCCTCTCTCCATCTTGGTCTTGCCAGTGTGTCTAGGAAAACTGCTTTGTACTTCATGAACTGAATAAATAGTGGTCGTTGCTCTCGGTCTGTCACTCGTTCAGACCTGTTTCTATATGAGGTAAGAAAGCGGGAGCTTTAAAAGCACTTTCTCTATGTGTATCAGGAGAGTCTGTGGCAGGTGAGACACAGCCAGGTGCCAGACTGAATTCTCTTTGGGCGACACCACAAAACATTGGAAATGGCCTACTTTTCCAAGATCTGTCCGTGAGGGGTGATTCGCCACAGGAAAGTCAACACTTTCTTGCTCACTAGTGAAAGCGTTGGTCCCCGCATAGTCTGTCCTGTCTCGATGGAACTGTACTTACACGGAGAAGAATCTAGATTGGCAATCTCTCCACATTCTTGTGTCTTTTAATGCTGCATCTGTCTTTCCATGCTCTGGATTAGCATTGCCCACATGGTTACATAGCATGAATGCAGGCATTTATTCGATATCAGATTTTCCCAAATTAAAAATAAATAGATAGATGATAGATAGGTAGATAGATAGATAGATAAAAGCGAAATTCTTGACAATGGCAAGGTATGCACTGGCCAGGATGAATGACGATTACACCCAAACCAAAGACTGATATTCTGATTTCTATTCGGACCTTAGTTTCGTGTGTTGCTTTGTTGTAAGCTGTCTTCACAGAGGTGTCACTTTACGTGAGAGCTGTAAAATATAGAAATGCTATTGGATGAAGGTGGAGATGGGCTCTGGGATGAGACCGTCTGAGGTCAAATCGCAGCTACACCTCTGATTAATGGTGCAACTTTGGAAAAGTTACTGAACTCTCTAAACCTCAGCTTCTGAAAAGCAGGAAATAGGAAGGACAGTCGGTACAGGCCCTCACCTCCTACTGTGACCTGGAGGCCTCACTGAAATATTTCACATAAAGCTCTTAGCTCAGTACCTGGCACTAGAGGGAAGGTTTATAAATGCTAATTATTATTCTTTCTATTGCTATCGCAAATCCTGTTTTAAGGACCTGTAAGATCTTATCAGCTCATTCATTTCTAACCTTAAAAGGAATCAGCTTTTGAAGGGAAAATTGTTTTACAAAGTGGAAAATTATGACTTCATTAATTATGGTACACATATGGATTTTTTTTTTTGACCAAAAGAAAATTACATCAGTTTCATTAATAAGCTTTACCAAAGATGATTACACATATAGACATATATATGTGTGCATGTTATATATATAACATGGATATTATGTGTGTGTGTGTGTGTGTGTGTGTGTGTGTTTATTTCTTTCTTTCTCTTGAATTAGATATCAGAGCACCACAAATTGGAGGATCCATTGAAGACACACCAATGTTTTCTTCTTCTCTAAATATCCCAAGAGGGGAAAATTGCTGGATAATCAACAACTTCCCATACTGCAACACTCCAGGGTTATTTCAAAAGACAAAAGTTAGTGACTTATTGTGTCCTTGTGTCCTCAGCATTACTCCATCTACGATCTCAGCGTGTATCTGCCCCAACAGATGCCATCACCATGAGCACAGCCTCCTGAGGGCACCATCTGGACTGTGGGGGTTCCAGCCTCCCCTAAATGCTCAGAGTACAAAAGTCACCACGTGTGTTCACTTGAACTAATTCACACTCACCAGGACTTCTTCCTTACTGAGTAGCAGTCCTTCAAAGGACTGAGTGCGATCCTGTCTCTCTCTCTCTCTCCCTCTCTCTCTCTCCTTCTCCCCCCACCTCTCCCTCTCTCCTTTTCTCTAATAGGCATAAGAAAAACTTAAAGTGCTTTTAAAGCTCCTGCTTTCTGCAATGTCTCCAAACATCTTAACACCTTCCGTTTCTTCATTCCACTCTATTCTAATCAACTCCTATCAAATTGTGTTTTCAGGAAGGGATTTTCTCTTTAAAAAAAAAAAAAGGAGAAACAGAAACTATAGATGGAATAATATAATATTCCATCTAATATATGTTTACCTCTTCAGCCAGGATAACAGCCCAGTTACTCTAGATGACAAACATGCTGTGCTGTTGGAGTTTTCTTTTTGTTTTGTTATACTTTTGGCTTTTTTATTTGTTGTTTAATACCTGCAAAAACACAGATACCATGTCCCTCTTCTTTGCCTTCTAACCTACCTTGCAATTTTTCTAATTTACTTGTGTCTAAATTTTACCATTCAGTTCACACTTTCCTATCAAAATATTTTCCTTAGAAAAAAACATGCTCAAGATGAGATAGATGATAGACAGACAGATGATAGATAGATGATAGATAGATAGATAGATAGATAGATAGACGATAGATGATGATAGATAGATGATAGATTATGATAGATGATGATGATAGATGATAGATAGATAGATAGATGATAGATGATGATAGATAGATGATAGATTATGATAGATGATGATGATAGATGATAGATAGATAGATAGATGATAGATGATGATAGATAGATGATAGATTATGATAGATGATGATGATAGATGATAGATAGATAGATAGATAGATAGACAGACAGATGATAATAGATGAGAACCAGTTTCGGTTGACACATATTATGCATTCAAGTCCATGTAGATCATGCGTCATCAGTGAGTAGATATTTTGTTCTGAAACAACCATCACTGCCTTTATGTGGGACACAGGTGAGCGGACAGTGAGACGATAGTCGTTGTTCTCCATCTCCCAGTTTGGGACCTGCATGAGCCTCAGTATGGCGGGAAGAGAATGGAGGAGGAACGGAAGGGAAGGAGAGTGGGAGGAGGGGAGGAGGAGAAGCAGCTCTTTCTCTCACCCATATTAACAAGCAAAATGACAAATCCTAAGAGAATTGAAGCCGCACTGAGCTCCAGTGTCAACTTCCATCTAAAACAGTTCCCACCTGCACCCCCAAATCAGCCACTCGGACTGTATTACTGAGCACCCTCAACCATTGCCTTATGGGGCCCATATTGGTGAAAATCGAGACCGCTCCCCCCGCGGTATCAATGTGAGCATTGTTTAAACAAATCGCTTTCACCCACTGGGTTCGGTAGCCTTCCCAGTTTCTTTGGTTTTCTTTCCAACGGATGTTGTTAGCATCCCGTCTTGGAAATAAATAAAAGCACTCAGGTCTTGTTATTGGGGCGCTTAGCAACAGCCTCCCCTAGTTTGTCTCCGGGTGGGAAAGTCTAAGGGAGGGCGAAGAGAGGCGAGACCTGCCGGGCATTGTTGTGAACAGACCGACTCCTGTTCCGCAGGGCAGTCATCCCCAGCGGGCTGGGAAGGAGAATAGCGAGGCAGAGCAGGTGCCGGGGGTTCCCTGCTCACCATGCAGGGAAATGTTTTTGCTTCATGCCAGAAACTCTGCACTTGTCGTGGGCATGCTCATCTCCGGTAGGAAAGGCTGGTGAGCTGGCAGTGCCCCCCAGGCGGGCAGGCTGAGGGACGCAACCTGAGAAACAGCTCAGAGAAACAAAATCGTCTTGTCCGGAGAACATAATGGCTGTTTAGCCAGCGAGCGGCCCTCGGCCAGCCTCAGGGGTTTGGAGGTATGTCTCCAGGTGGATGATGCCAGAGACACGGAGATGAAAATTGATATTCATCCGTCATGATAGACCAGGCAATCGACAGCTCCACGAGGGCCTCCTTCACAAAGGAGCAGCCTGCAATGCTGGCGCTTTTTCTCTAAACGACGTGCAAAGAGTCTCACTGCAGAAAAACACTGAGGGAAGTTTTCACATCTCCCCTCCCTTTATTAGTGCTCTTTGAGAGAAATCTGTCACTTCGTAAAGATGATGAAAAGTAATAGGATGGCATGAAGGAGCGTGAGAGAGCCCACAGAATGGGAATCGGGAGGTCTGGGGTCTTGTCCCACCCCCAGAAGTTAACTTGTTAGTTAAAAGCTGTTAGTCTGACGGAATCATTCGTGTTTTCATAAAATGATAGTCTGAGAGGGAAACTTAAGAATACTATATATGTACATTGAACAGAAAGCAGTAAACAAATAAAACTCATAATACTACTACTACTAATAATAATAATAATAAGCAAAGCATTAGCGAACTATGGATAATGTGAGGAGTGGAGAGACAGTGGCATTTGATAACGTATTGGCAATGTGGAGAGAAGATATAATCCAGTCAGAAAAATTTCAGAAAATCGTGTGTACGAAGCTATTAATTGCCCCCAGTGACTGAGAGGGACCAGGCATGGCACCTCAGTTTTGTGAATTCAGTACCTTCGCACTAATTACCATATTGGGGTACCACGATAGGAGATGAGGGGCAAAAGCAGCCATTTTTCCCCCCTCAGGAGGCCAGGCCAGGCTCACCCGAGTGGTCTGTCAGGCTACACACAGACATGGGGTAGAAAGTTGTCTGTCCCAGTCTCACTTCTTTCCACTCTCGCCTCGTTCTCTGCTGTATCCCCAATTCTTAGCACAGTGCTGACACAAAGGACAGTCAGCAGAAATCTATTGAATGTATTTGCATGCTAAACAGGAGGGTAATCATTTCTTATCTTTTTCCTCTTTGTTAGTTTTTCACCACTCATTCATCCAAAAGCTAGGAGTCAATCACACCACTAGATCCCAGGAATAAAATGTCATCTAAGCAAACATTTTTCCTTATGGCAAGCTCATTCTAGGAAAAGAGGCAGGGTTGACCAGATGACCACATAAAAATGCTGTATATAATTATAAATGACCAGGAAAGGAAAGGCAGGGCCATATGAAAAGAGACTCTCACTTGGTCCTGGTCAAAGGAGAGAAGACCTGTTCCAGAAGCTTCCTTGAAGCATTGACTGTTGAACTAATATCTGAAGAACAAGTAGCAGTCAACCGAGCAAAGATAGGGAAGGCACAGAATGGCGTGGAACAAACAGAGTGTGGCAGGTGGAGGGAATTTTGAAAGAAGAATGTGGCAGCCAGAGCAGAGAACATAGAAGCAGATCAGAGGGGCATTGCAGATGTCCGCAGTGGCTGCATCCTGCAGGCCCGTAAAGCCATATTAAGAAGAACCAGCCATAATATAGTCTCTTGCCGAGCAGATACTCATGGAGGGCACTGTTCTGTGTTCTGGGCTCAGTGCTTCACCTCAATCAAGTAGAACTCTGGTTCATGAAAATAGGATGTGTTCACATGATTTTTGAATGAAAGAAGTTAATAGTATCTTCTGCTTAGAACTGTGGGACCCAAGAATGGAGTGCTCACTGGACTTGGGAATTTGAAAGAGCGAGGAAGGCATCTCAGAAAAGAATGAACTTGACCTAGACACCAAAGAGAGGGGTTTCACACAGAGGTTTCAAGTGTGAAGAGCAGGGAGGAGATTTGGAAGGAAGCCTGGGGGAGTCATCCTCAGATGCCCTTGACACAGTCCACCTAATAGCGTAAAATCAAACAAGAAGAGATGCATTAGACAAATCGTCATATAAACACCCACAGCACATGTCTGTGAGATGGATTTCAACTACGTTTTTTCCTGAATTCCATCAAAACACAGAAGGGATGACACACACCAGTTGACTTGCTTTGCGCATGTATCCCACAAAGATGAGTTTAGCAAAAGCACAGTCTGCATATAAATTTTTCCATCTGCAGCAGAATGAAAATATATCTGCTCATAACCAACTAACCCAAAATCCAAGAGAATGAGCCAGCCGAGGAGGAAAAAGTGCTTAGTTGTTCGCTCTGTATCCTTTGGGATCCACTAAACACACATCCTTCCACTTGGCACTGTCTCTCAAGTACCTTCTCAGCCCACGATAGTGCTTATGAGTATGTTTCTAGAAGATGTTAAGTACTTCGCTCACGTTAATTCATTCTATCTTCACAACCACCCTCTGCGGTTAGTGTTGGTGTTATCCCCACTTCACAGTTGATAAAACTGAGGCACAGAGAGGACAGGTGACTTAACTAAGGCCACAGTTCATTGGGGGCAAGAAGGGGGCATGGATTTGAACCCAGGATATGTGTCTCCAGAGCTACACTCTGACCCATTATGTTATAATGTATATAAACCAGGGGTCGGCAAACATTTCCTAGAAAGGCCAGATCGTAAATATTGTCATCCTTGCAGACCGTCCACCATCCCTGTCTCTATTGCTCCCCTGCAATGCGGTCTTTTTAATTGTCGTTTGTACGCATGCGTTTATTTATTCAGCAACTATGTTGAGTCCACACTCTGGGCTAGGCAATTTTTAGACACAGGAGATACATGAGGGAACTCGAGAATTTCTACACTCGTGAAGCTTCATTCCAGTAGAACAGACAGAAGACATTAAACAGACAATAGAGATGTGCTAACGATCTAATAGGATGTCAGGTGATGGTGAGTAAAATGCAGAAAAACAAAGCAGAACAAGAAACTAAAGATGGACAGTGGCTGCTTCTGCAGAGCGTGTGGCCAGAGAAACTCCTGACGGGGGGGTTTGAGTAGAGATGGTCCTCGGCGTCCGGAAGCTGAGATCACCTGGACAGCAGGTACAGTTAGAAGAGAGAAGTGTCTGATCTCGGAAGCTAAGCAGGGTCGGGCCCAGTTAGTACTTGGATGGGAGACCACCTAGGAAGACCAGGTAGGTGTAAAAATAAAAAATAAGGGATCGTAAGCTGACAAGGTTCTGGCAATCTGTGAGGTCAACCAAGGGTTGCCTTGCCTAAAAAAAAAAAAGTATAGAAGAAGAAGAAGGAGTAGGAGGAGGAGGAGGAGGAGAAAAAAGAAGAGGAGGAGCAAAGAGCCCACGGATGAAGCCCTGAAGTCCTCCAACACTGGAAGCTCAGAGGTGAAGGAGTCCATGCTTTCTGAGAAGGGGCGGCGAGGGCGAGGGCACGAGACCATCACGGCAAGTTTTGGGAAGGATCGGGGAAGCTGGCTGTGCCGAACGCGGCTAACATTCGCTGGAAAGAGGTCTGAGAGGGGCTCATCGGTCTGGGCCGTACCGTGACCTTGGCGAGCTGGGCAGGAGCATTCCCAGGAGCGGGAAGCAAAGCCCGACTGGATGGGATTCAAGAGCACGTGAAGGGGTAAAAGGAAGACCAAGTGTGGAAAATTCCAGGAGCTTTGCTGTAAACGGAGCCTTTAATAACAGCTTAAATGTTTTCAGTGCAGAACCGAAGAAAGAGTATTTTTTATTGTGCCCTTTATCATTATTTTTTTTCTTTTTTAAATAGCAGATTGATACTTACTGAGCTACCACTCCATCATCAGGCCACATTCACTGAGGTGAGCTGGCCCAGTGTCCCCAAGTTTGGCTATAAAGCGAAAGAGCTGCCAGCCATCCGTGAGCTCACTGGCCGGAGGCTGCAGTCCCGACAACGTGTGGGGCTGTTTTAATAACAGCTCGCTTCTCCGTCATCACCCTCCTTCATGTCCCTCACACTCATTTTTGAATCATCCAGCTCAAGTCGCCGTCTGAATCCTGCTCGCTTTAACTTTGGCAGTCCCCACGCCATGCTCCTGTGCAAATGCACAGACTGACGGCTGTCACTTTGTGATGTAACCCTCACTGGGACAAGCTCCTCTGTTTTCTCAGCCTCTACACAAAGGTGATGACAATGGCACTGTCCTCTTAGAAAGACTTCTGTGCCCCGTCCTGATCGCTGCAGGGGACTTCGTAAAGTCAGGACCTCTGCAAACTGCAGTGTCCTTGAATATAAAATAGGATCCTTAGAGCCAGTGGTCTTAAGATCCTTCCTAACCTCCAATGACTGTGATTATTTAATACTAAAGAAATGTTCATTACTCAGCCAGAAGGAATCTCTGGCACCTCAAAGTATATTTTGAAGGAAGTGTAGTTTAGGAGTGAAATTTGACCTTTGAAGTGCCTGAAGAAGCGAGGACTCAGATGCAAAGACCCACTTCAATGCAAGTGACAGAAAATTACGAGCTCTGGAAGGCTGTGACTAGCTAAAAAGGAAACTGCTTTTGCTGAGCATCACAACCAACTTTCCCAAGCCAGATGCAAACAAGTATTTAAATCTAGGCAGAGACTTACTGTTTTTTTGTTTTGTTTTGTTTTGTTTTTGTTTTGTTTTGTTTTTAATCTGATCTTCTTGTCCTGGGAGGGTCCAAGGCAGTGAATTAGAACAAATGAACCCAAACTCCAAGCATGAAGATGTGCCACCTGGTCCCTGTTCTAACGGGTATGGCTGATGATATTAGGAACCTCCCCAGCCCTTTTTTCTTATCCATAAAATTAAAAGGTCAAAGCCAGAGGCATCCAGAATCCCACCATTTTATCATGACATGGTTTCTGAAATCAATAACATAAGCATGGTTATGTAACTTAGAAAATAGCCTAATTTTTCAGATGTCCAGTACAATATCAGTTGAAGCACAGTAGATACTCAATTATCCCCAAACCTGTCAGTTCTGATTTTAATCTAAATTACACAGTTTCCTGTACTCAAGAAAAGCCATGAGGTACAGTTCGATTCACATAATAATTAAGCGCCTGGAATTTACTAGAAACTGTCAGAGATGTGTAAATATATTATATATATACAATGAGTTTATAATAATTTTATAATCAGCGAGAAATAATATTTTCAAAGAGGTTCAGGTCAGAAGTGACGGCGATGGGAATGAAAAGCAGGAACTCGGTGACATAAAGTGGAAGATTTGCTTTTGAAATCCAAAGATACTTCAGTTTCCTTCTCCAATTGACCAAAGACATCAGTCTGCTCCAGCAGCAAACATTTCAAACTCCATATCAGAAGGGGCTGCATAGAGTGGTGTGTACGAGCATTCACTGGCTCTGGAGTCAGAGAGCTAGGGTATGAATTCTGTTTTGCCACCGACTAAGTGGTGACCTTGGGCAAGTCTCTTGCTAAGCCTCAGTCTCCTCATCCTAAAAATGAGATTCCTAATACCGAGTTTATGGTGCCAGTAATTTCAGGACTGTTGAAAAGACTCACTAGGGCACTACATCTGACCTTTTAGGGGAATGCTTTCACACACCCAGTGAGGACTCCTTAAGGCTGACTGCTGTCTTTGTGGTCGTTACTTGTCTTGTCCACTCTTTACGCAAAAATCAAGAGGAAATCGGAGCTAATAAGTTAGGTTTCTCAGCCTCTGGATCACTGTAGATAGACAGGAAGCGCCATGCAAATAGAACAGTAAGAATCACTAACGGCCAGAGTTACGTTCAGAGACACAGTCAATGACTGAAGCTCCATCTCTAGCCCCAGCCCAGGGATCCTGTTCTTGGCTGGTGTCAGGACTGAACCTCAGCTCTCTAACACCTCCTGGAACATGGTGACGGTGCTGCTACCCGCCTTGCCAACCCATCCTCCTCCATTACAGACTAAACATGATTTCTGACTGTGTGTGGATGACACCGACCAGAGGCTCTTGGGCCCTGTTCTTCCTCAGCCTCATCCCACAGAGTATTCCGTGGATGGATAGATGGTCACCACGATATGCTAGGGCCACATCATTGTCTTAGAGAAGTTTTACGAGATGCCAAAAGGAAATGTAATTTCTTCCTCTTGGGACCCTCTTGCGTGACAATGTGTGCTTTAGGAATTAAAATAGAAGCTTTGTTTATTGCAAACGAAAAACTGGCCAAAAGGAAGTAGTTCCTTTGTACTGTGACTTTCTGGGACTTTTCTGGATCATAAAACGTTCTTCTTTATTCAAGACTACAAAACAAGAGGCATTTCTGTTGTTAACGTGGGACAATGACGGAGCTATCATCCAAAATATATTATTGACCTTCATTTATACAAAAGAGCGAGTCGTTACTTTTCCTCTATTCTTTCAAATTCTTCTTTTCCATTATGCTATCCTTCCTCCCTTGCTCTTCTCTATGCCAATATATATATACATGTATATGTATGTACATATATATACATATATATATGTATGTGCATATATGTGTGTGTGTGTATATATACACATACATATCTAGATATAGATATAGATATAGATATAGATATAGATATAGATATAGATATAGATATAGATATAGATATAGATATAGATATAGATATAGATATAGATATAGATAGATATAGATATAGATATAGATATAGATATAGATATAGATATAGATATAGATATAGATATAGATATAGATATAGATATATAGATATATAGATATATTATATTGCAGAGACAGGGAGACTATCAAATGGGATGAGAAGAGATAAATCCATTTAAACGAGTTTAAATAAGATCCTATATCTTCATAGAAGCCTACGTAG